>OX418216.1:20722737-20965594 GCA_948455865.1 Conomelus anceps
AAATTGCCCCTATTATATCCATGGAGGTGGAGGTGGTGGGGCTTTGGGTGGAGGTGGAGGAGGGTGAGGAGGAGGAGGAGAAGGAGGAAGAGGAGGAGGAGGAGGAGTATCACAGTATATCACCATAATTATTACAGTAGCATTACAAATTCAGAAGAATGTTCAACGTATTCTGGTATTTGAGGCGTTAGAAGCGTTTAATTCTTGTTCTAATTGAGTTTTTCAACACTTTGTAATTTTCTCCCCATTTTCTACTTCTTCTCTCACTCACCCATCTCTCTCCCACTTTTTCTCACATACTTCTTCCACTCACCAAACACACACACACACACACCAGACAATCTCAATTTGGTGTCTTTCAATTATTCATGGGAACGATGAAAACCCAATACGGATTTAAATTTGGTGGACAAATTTGCATATCTTTTGACAGAAAAGTTTTTACCCCGAAACTCCACATTCCTCTCGACCTTGCGGCTACTCAATGGGCCCCCCGACCTTCCCTCCCCACAAAAAATACAAGAAAAAAGTGTGTTGCAACGGGTTTGGGTACGACACAGCAAATTGAGTTTATTCAGAGATAGATAGTGCCATCGTTCTTTGTAACTTACTCTATATTCTTTCCCTTTTAGCGCTCTTTCATCAGTCCGCTTTTGTGGTGAGGAAAGAAAGAATATTTAAAGAAGTGTATACGCAGAGAGAATCATCAATGACAGTCATTAGCATCTTTTTATTGTCATTGTTGAATAATTGTCTGCATTTCATTGGGGAATTGTATTCGAGAAAATTAAAAATATGGAGTTCTTATTGGGAAGGGATTCAACCATCTATTTCGTTCAAATTTTCGTTTATAACTCCCTTTTTTATTATTTTCTATTGGGAAGAATTCAACCCCCTATTTAGTAATGTTTTTTGTTATTTCATACGGTAGAGATTCTATTTAGTACAATTTTTCATTTTTCTGTTACGCTTTCAAAACTCACACCACCACTTTGTAATTTTCTCCCCATTTCTACTTCCTCTCTTACTTCCTCTCTCACTCTCACTCTCAAGTTTTTTAGCTAAATATTTGTATGATTTACCAAAGTGCAATTAATAAAAACTAGGAGACATTTGTGATTTTAACTAGACTTGGCTACTTCACACTCTCTCTGTCGAACGTTTTCATGATTGTATTACCATGTCAATAATTGAATTACTCATCTATTTAGTTTTTATTTTCTTTCTTCTATTGAGTAATTTTACTTGATGAAATGAAAAATATCGAGTTTCATTTGAGAAGAGATTCAACCATCTATCTAGCTCATATTTATTTTTTATTTGATAATACGTGAAACACAGATTTTTCTTTTATTATTCCACATGGCAGAGATTCAATCCTGTATTTCGTTCAAATTTTTATTTTCCTGTTATGCTTCTTAATGGAACGCTATGTCAATTGCGTTATAATTATAGCAGTCTTCTTAGTGTATATGAAGTGAATAGATATTTGGTTAATTAATTTTTAGTTTAATTAATTTTAGGTAATTTACCCCCTCCCCTTTTTTCTGTTATTCATTTCAGTGAAACACTGAGTAAATTGATTTGGTTGGAGGCTTTATAGTGTAGTTAAATATAGGGCCTACTCTTGATAGACTGCCACTCCGGTAGTTTTGGGTTCGATTCCTGTTCAGCCTGTCATTTTTCTATAGCTCTATTACTCATGCTCTTGCATCTATTACTCGTATCAGAATTTTGTGGGCCTTATTAGTAGAAAGTGTATGATTTATTTGATTGTAACATAAAAAAAATTCGGAGTCATGTGTGATTTCAACTAACCTTGGTTACTTCGAGAAATTTTTGGATCCCACATAATAATTATATCATGAATATCTTTATGATTGTGAGTGCTTGCTAAAAAAATCAAGATTATGCCTTCCAGTTTTTCAATATATGGTTCTCGTACGCTTTAATATCACTCACCTGGTGGTTCGGAGCTCACCTGAAATGAAAGGTTCACAATGTTTCTCACAGCTTGTATCAAACAGCGAGGTGGAACTACCTGTAAGGATCTCCCCACCAATAAAAGCCATAAACTTATCATCATTATCATTATAGTTCTATGCACATGATTGTGTGCTAGCTATATATATTTACTATTTATTTATTCATCCATTACAAAAAATTATCATAGAAACACTATTATATATTCTCAATTAGTTGTTGATTCTTATATGGTTCACATACAACGAAACAGTAATTTGAAAAATGTATTACTGTTACTCTCAGTAAATACTTTACTTCGAAATTATACTATTCAATTAGCAGTCCATTACTAATTCACTTTGACATTTGTTACAACGTATTTTATTCTAATTTTTCAGGAGATGTAATGCATGAAAGCACAATTTCCAGTAGACTCTTGCTTACATTCAATGATCAATAGTTGTTCTTATTGACTTTATACTTTACTTTTATAACTTTCATTACTTTTGACTGCTGGATTACTACTCTACCTTGACATTTTTTTCAACATATTTCATTCCAATAAATTTTTAGGAGAATGAAGTACATTGATACGGTACACACAATTTTCATTAAACCCACACTCATATTCAATGTCCAATTCTTTCCCCAATAATGGTATTCAAATCGATTTCAAATATTTAGCCTACAGTTAATTCAAACTTGATGCTAATAGGTTTTGAACTTTGATTTTCACGACTGATTCCTGACAAAGCGACAATTTAAAGCAGTGAATGGGCGGCTGCTACTTCCGATAATTGAATTTCTTGCCAACATTCAATTATTGAGAATTTCACGAATCAAGCTAGGCTGCAGGCCCGCTTCTACTCATTATTCTCTCCCTCACACTCATTCGCTCTCTCTCTCTTACTCACACACTCACACACTTTCTCTCTCTCCTTTTTTGCATTCTCGGTCTTTTTGAATCATGCTTTCCCATTTTAATAGCTTGAAATAATTATTGCCAACCAAATAAAATTATATTTATCACCTTTAGGAACATGAGCTATGTTAAGTCGAATGAAATGAATCTTTGTGATGTTTTCCGTGACAGAATATTTTATGAACAATCTAATATCAAAACAAACACTGTATTTTTATAAAAATATTATTTTCCACTCACTTATACTGGTGATGCTGGAGGGATGCATATCACTTCTCAACAGGCAGATGAAGCTTTTCTTCAGAAGTGAAATGCATCCCTCCAGCATCTCCAGTATAAGTGAGTGAAAATAATATTTTAATTGGAATACAGTTACAGTATCAGTTTTGATATTAGACAATGATTCTCCAGATTCGATACAATAATCAAGTCAAATTTTCTACAGAAAACACAGACAGCTTAGTAAACAATCAATACAAATACATGATGTAGTCACTATATGTAAAATTTTCATAATGCTCAATAAATGCGTCACTCATACTACAAATAGCTTTCACTGTGTAGTGAAGAAAATAAAAAAATTCACTAATTGTGAACAGGGCTGAACTCACTAGAAATATAAGTGCCCTTAATACAACTCTCTCTTGGGAGGGTTCTTACGACTAAATGCAGTTTGTTAAAGTCGTATATTACAGGGGCTGGGACCGTTTCTAATATTGGTACAATATAACATACAATATTATACAATCGTTTACACTAGTTACCATGATTACTATAATAATAAGTTGAGGTGAAGCTTAATTTTGATGTGAAAGATACTCTTGTACACAAAAAATTCTTTATCAACTAAATATTTTTTCAATTGTTTTCAAAATATTTCTATACTTTTAAAACTCTTTAAAACTGTTGTATCTTTTTGCAGTTTCCTACCAATATAACTGAGTTTTTGTTTGAATAAGCTTCTGTTGTGTCTCACCAAGTGATAATCTCCTCGGGTTCTTCTATCATAGTCGTGCAAGATTTTGGTTTATATCACTGTTTTTTCATGTAGAGTGGCGTCATACACAAACAAGCAGGGTACAGTTAAGAGACCAAGTCTCTTGAACAATGGCCTACACGAATCTAATCTATTTAATATTTCTATACACCTAACAGCTTTCTTTTGGAACATAAACACCCATACTAAGATACCATACCTAATATGTGATAGTAAGAGCCCATGGTATGCTGTAAAAAGTTAAATTTCGTTATTTAATCTAGCAAGATGTTGCAGGACAAATACCCTAGATAAAATTTTACAACATATTTTTTCTATGTATGAGCCCAGGTTACTCTTCTATCGAACAAAACTCCAAATGCAATTTTTTTCTAGTCTGGTTGATTATCATTTAGAATAGTTACTTGTATTTACAATCAAACAATATGTATTAAGAGCGTGAAGCGCGACTTTATCGCTCGAGCCAAAACAGTTACTGCATGACGCATAGCGGAGTGCAGTAATTTTGCGAAAGCGATAAAGAAGCTTCACGTGTGAATTTCATACAATATTTTTCCTAAAACTGCAGTTCTAGATTCCAACACAATAAAAGCTTGTAATTTGTAGCATTACAGACCGTGTGCGGATTTGGTTAGCGTGCACCATTGTTAAGGTTATGAGAATTTCACAGATTATGAGATCCACCAATGAGAAGACATAAAAATCAAAACAGAAGCGTAAAGAAAACAGCTGGCGTAAAGTACTTTACCGCTTGCGGAGCAGTAGAGAGGTATTTTACAATTAGTTTTCAGTAAGTAAAGAACTACTTTACGAGCCGTTGTAGGAAAACACAATTATAGCGCTATCATCATTAAAATTATGTTTGTTTTTGAATTGAACGTATCGGCATTTTTCACTATTTATTGTTAATTTCAACTGATTTAAGAATAACAATGGACTGCACACCTATATTTCTTTATTTGACTGGCATTTATTTCTTTTATCTGGAACTGAATTGCTGAAAATGAGTGATGTATCGTTTGAAAATAAGAGGGCTATCTGCCTACTCCTGGTGATAAAATCAAGCTCATCCCCTCTAGACTGTTGACTGTTGAGCTTGAACCTTTTCAAGGATGTAAATATCAGTCATTCAGTAACAAACAGAGGACGACAATGGTCAATTCTACAAGAGCTAGTTATTATCTTAATAGCTATATTTTAAGAAGGAAAACTCTGCCAACACCACTGGCTGCACCCCAAAGTTTTAAACTATAGAGCAATACCCCTGAAAGAAGATAGACTGTTTTAACATCTCTTTGGGACACAAACCATCTGCTGCCTTGGCAGAAAAATGATCCTGGATAACTTAGAGCATACACAATCAATCTGTGGGTTCCATGTTATTTTTTATTCAAGTAAAGAAAATTTAAAAAATAAAATAGCAAAGCCACCATTACAATTCAATATCATTATCACCTGATCTGAGAATAATCTTCAAAGAGTCTTAAGAATTTCAGTGTTTCAATCACAAGGCTCCATTGATATTGTAGAAAAAAATTAATTAAAAGTGCTTCAATTGAATTGAGCTTGTCTTAAATTTTAAACTTGATTGAACTTATATAGAGACTCCAAATAATTATCAAAAAAAGAGATAAGAAATACATATTACTTACAAAGGGAAATTTCCAGTAACATGTGAAAAAATAACCAACAAACATAAATGGACTCCAGTTTTCAAATTAAGTTATAGTAACAGCATTACTCATACCTAGTATACTGTAACAGTTACAGTACTGCTCCTCCTCCACCCCTCCTTCTCCTCCTCCTTCTCATCTACCTTCTCCTCCTTCTTCTCCTCCACTTCCTCCTCCTTCTCCACCTCTTTCTCCTCCTCCTTCTTCTCCTCCTTCACATCCTCCTCCTCCTTATCATCACCAAACTCCTCCTTCTCCTGGTTCTCCTCATTTTCTTCTCCACCTCCACCTCCTCCTACTCATCCCCTTCTTCCTCCTCTCCCTTCTCATCCATCATTTCCTCCTTCTTCTCCTCCTCATACTCTTCTTCCTGTTCCTCCTCCTCCTTCTACTCATACTCCACATTATCATCATCCTCCCTCTCCTTCTCGATGTTTCCTCCCTCTTCAATGGCTAAAAACGTAAATGTGGAAGATTGCAGATCTTGCCGCATTGTATATGGGATATAATGCGTTGTGCTACAATTTCTTCTCTCAATGGATGTATAGTAAGTAGCAAAGAGCATCGATGTTTCATGCTTATGAAAGCAGATTGTAAGTGTGACAGCTTTTCATTCAGAGTTCCACTCCTCCTCTTCTTTCACTACCACCTCCTCCACCCCTCTCCGCCTTCTCTATTTCACTACCACCTACTTCTCCCCATCATTGTCATCCTCCTCCTCATCATCATCATCATCATCTTCATCATCCTCCTCGTCATTCTCCTCCTCCTCCTCCTCCTCCTCCTCCTCCTCCTCCTCCTTCTCCTCTTCTTTCAACACCACCTCCCTCTTCTAGTCATCCTCCACTTGTCATCGCTGCATTTCTCATCTTAAACGACCGGAAAATATAAAATATTTACTCCTTAGTGACGAGGCTTCACTCCCAAGCATTTGCCAACATTTAGGCAATCCGTCTTTTTTTGTTTGTATGCCATTTTGTCACTCCCTCTTTCTTTTCATCAATCTCTCCTTGTTTTATCAAATCCGCCTTTCCCTCCATCCTGTTTCTCTTTTCTTATCATAACTTTCATCAATCTCTTCTTGCTCCTTCTATGCCTTTGTTAATTTTTTTGTATACAATCTTTCTCTAATGTGTGTGGGGGGGGGGTGTTTAATGTTTAATGCTTTCATGCAGCTTAATATTCCGGCAATCCGTCTTTTCATTTTTCTTTTGTTACTTTTGGATCTGTCTTTTTCTTTATCAATCTCTCCTTGTTTCTTATAATCTGCTTTCTCCCCATCTTCGTCTTTCTTTCCTCATTTTGTACATAGGCACATTTTTAGGCGACTATAAATTGCATCCTCTGTAAATTTCTCGTTTAGAGCTATGACTGGGGGAAATAACTATATTTAGAATTCATCATACGGTTTAGTTGGTATTCTAACTATTACAATACATATGATTTTCTCTGATACTGCTCTACATGCGTCTAAGACTTATGCGTGAGTGCATTATGATACACAATTGACTGGGTGGAATGTTATGGCAGATTGCTTCCTATTATTTTATTCCAGGACTTGTCAATCGTTTCTCTGAACGATTAATTCACTGTGATCAAAAATATCCAATGATTTCTATGATATTTTCTTTGTAGTGGCAAAGGTTATATTGTGATAGATATCCATAATGAATAATAAGACTTGAAGTTGTCACAACCACATTTATTGAAAACAGTGAGTTACTAGTTTTGGTTGTTACACCATTAACAATCTCAATCAAACTAAAAATACACAGTGTGTATGATTTATGATGTGTATGATATGTGTGTGTATGATATGATTTATTATCAAGACAACTTCAACTTCTGAGTGAACTCAGAAATGAATTGAATTAAATCTCCACAACTAAACTAATAAACAAGGGAACGAACTCAAATCATTCCCAACCCATTCATTCATACAGTAGCTACCCTATGTGCAGTATATTCTACTAATTATATACGAAAGCTACCCTAATATACAGCCATACACCAAAGCTACCCTATTTACACCAACTATAATAAACAGGATTATCTTAACTCAATTTGGACCCGGTCTGATCCCTAAGCTTTACCCTTATCTCCCTGAGGACGTGCACAAAGCTGGTGATGTTTGGAAGTTGACCTCTTTCACATATCCTGAGAGCCAAGATTGAGAGTCGTATTTATGAACGTTGCTTCAGTGCTCTTGACTCGAGGGACTGTTAACATGCACTTAGAATAGGGGTATTTCAAGAGTTCCTCGAGTCAAGGGACACTAAAGGAACGTTTATACAGTCCCTGGCGGACCGTCCCTTGGAAATTCAGTGCTTGCAAATGACCAACAAAAGGTGGAGATTCAAGTTTTGCTGCAAAACTCAAGGTTTGGAGGATGTGATCTAACCATAATGGCTCACACACATGATGCACGCTTTGGTGAATAAGATTTGAGATTTCTATCGCATAATACTCACAAATAAATCTTGAGAGCATTAATTTATTTACCACAGTGGTTTACCCTTGCTTTGAAACGGGATTTTTAAATTAAAGATGTGACATATGGATTGCTAAGTGTATTTTAGAATAAAACATGTTAATACTAAATGCACTTCCACTGCGAATGCCATGACAACTCCAAAAAAAACAAATAAGGAGCTGCAATATTGATACGGAACAAATGTGTTGCTTTGCCTTGTGGCTTGAAGCTTATTTGCATCATTGTCACGTATAATGTATCAGATTTTCTATGAGCTTCTTGTATCTGAACATATTTTTAAACATATAGTGCTCAAAAGTGAAACATAAACATTCATTTTGAAAAATTTAGAAATAAACCAATCGGTCTTCAAGGTGCACTGAATTGAGCTTAGTGGATTTTTTGTACCACAGTTAATGTTTCAAATCCGTTTTTGTGAAAACCGAAAGACTTAAGACTGAATTGACTTAGTTGAGTTGAGTTTTAATTTGAACTTTATTTTACTGCAGCAAAATTTGATATTGTAATATGGCAATCGTTAGCAAAATTTTAGTGTTTTTTTTTTTTAATCCAAATTTATCAATTCTATTTCATTGTGTAAAAATTGTACACTACAATCTGTCAATCGTTGAATTATACATCTATTCTTGCTTTTGATACAGATTTATTATTTACGATTTATTAAACGATGGATAGTAATATTGAGACCCTCACGTAGCGATATAAACTTCTAGGAAATTTTTATGTCCTCTAAGGTTATTCATTTTCAATATTACTATCAGTTTGCCCAATTCACGTGAATCGGGATCTCTAGAATGTCTATTTATCTATCACAAAATTCAATTCAATAGCCTCTTCTACTTCTTCTTCCATCTCCAACTTTGAATTATCGCTGATTGAATTATCAATAATGTTATTTGTGAAATATGATAAGAGACAATGATCTAAGGCCCGTTTCACACACATCGATATCGGCCGTACGATTTCAGCCGTTCGGCTGATCTCGAACGGAATACGGATCGATCGTTCAGTTGATCTCGAAGATACAGATCGATTTTGTGCATTTCCCAAGAATTTGTGAATGAAAGTAATGATTTGTCATAGTGAAGGAATTAAAAGCTTCTCCTGGTTTACTATCTTGATCTATTAATAGTTTTGTGAGTCCTCTAAGAATTTGCAAGTAAAAGTAAAGTGAGATAGTAGATAATAGCTCAAGAATAAATCCTCTCAGTCAAAATTGGAGTATTCCAAGCAGGAGTCCATTACAGCCCAGTTGATCACTTAGCTCTTTTGATCCAGCTGTTTATGACGTTTTGTGATGGAAGGGAGGAAGCGGGGGAAGCGGGAAGCCTCTGCCTGCCTGTTCTTCATGCCCTAATCTCTCCTCAACTCAAAACTGAAGATAAAGGTGTCCTACCTCCATCCAACCGTGCTTGTATAGAGTATATATGTAATGTATATGTATATTAGTATATATGTAAAGTGTAGGCCACCTTCATACATGCACACATCAAGCCTGACAGATGCAGCTCAAGAAAATACTCCATGTGTGACAGGTGCTCAGACATTTGAGCGACACTGCAGTCGCGTGTGAGACTTGCCTACGTAAGGCCTGGTTCACACACGGTTGAAAAATTGTCTTTAAAAAAATAGAGTTGAATTTTAATTTTATGTTTGTAGCAGAAAAATTATTGTACATTACATAAGGGCAATCATTAGAAAACTTCTAGTGGATTTATTCAAAGATAAAATAATTTAATTTATTCGCAATTCATCAATTTTATTTCATTGTATGGAAAATGCGAAACACGTAATGTCAATCGTTAAATTACAAATTGAGATACAGTACATTCAGTAGGTTTGATTATTAAAAAATACAGATTTTTTTTATATGTATTGAATCTGTTTTTTGTTATGTAAATTACGTCTCGAAGACTCCAGTTAAGGAGTATAAAGAAGTCAGATCAACAATTATGCAATCTTATACACTAGTTACCATGATTAGTTAATCATTAGTTAAGGTTAGGCTTAGTTTTGATGCAGAAGGAAATCATGTACACTATAAAAAAGCTTCATTAACTAAATATTTTTTCAATTGTTTTTTAAATATCTCTATACCTTCAAGTCTCTTTGAAAACTGCTATGGATTGTAGAGTTTCCTACCTATATAACTAGGTTTTTGTTAGAATAAGCTTCTATTGTGACTCACCAAGTGATGATCTCCTCGGCTTCTTTTATTATAATCGTGTACATCAAGATTTTGGTAAATATCACTATTTTTTCATATAAAGTAGCTTCATACACATAAAAACAGGGTACAGTTAAGAGACCAAGTCTCTAATCTATTCACTCTAATCTTCTAATCTATTTACTCTTTCTACACACCTAACAGCTTTCTCTTGGAACTTATACACCCACAAGGTTTTGTTTTGATGAATTACCTCATTGTAAGATAGGATACATAATATGTGACATTAAGAGCCCATGGCAAGCTGTGAAAGTAACTTTTCGTCATTTGATCTAGCAAGCTGCCGCGGGACAAATACCCCAGATGAAATTTGTTGGTATGCTATCCAGGATAATTTCTATGTTATTGAGTCACGTACGCTCTAAACTTTCCTTTGGTGGGAGATCAGCAGCTATAATTTCTTTATCACATACTTTTATGTTAATCTCTGGGTAAAAAGGTTTGGCCTTAGGGGGAACAAGCTTGGAAAGTGCCAGGCACACCCAAAATGATAGCGGAGCCCTAAGGGGCCTCCAAAAGAACCAAACTTGCAGAAAAATGCTCATACACTTGAAAAATTCGGGTTCTCAGAGACCTAGCTACGGACCTGTTAATCAGTTTATATATTAATAATAATAATATCGTGTGACCTGGCTGGCTCAGGTCCGGTGTCAGAGTTATCAGGTCGCACCTGAATAAGTTCAGGGCCTCTGACGTGACTTAACGACTGTTTTTAGGCAGCCGGGACCGACAGCTTAACGTGTCCTCCGAAACACGGGAGTGGCCCGAGGTAAAATCTTTCGGTCAGAACTGGGATCGAACCCGGGACCTTTGTGCTAGCAAACCAGCACTTAACCCACAAGTTTATATATTGAAAGGGCTCCATGCAAAATAGGTTGCAAAACCAAATAAAAGCTTTTTACAAGTATATAACTTCAAAAATGATCGGACACTCAAAAACATAGAAATGAGTAACCTTTTCTAACACTCATTTTCATGTTCAAAGTGTAATGCAATGAAATAGAAATCGATTGGTATAATAAGAAAAAAAATGTTATTGGATTATTTCCTTTGAAAATAGTTTTACTTGAAATTTGAATTGATTATTCATTCATTTCAACATTGTGAGCGCTCATTGTGAATTTGCTAATCATTGCAAGAATAGCTGCTCGGTTGAAACTTTTTTTTATATTTATTGCTGGTGATGCCCACATGAGTCTGAGACTTGTTCGTGGGTAATGAGGTGAATGATAACTTATAGATGCCTGACGGAGGAGCGGGATTCGAAACCACGACTGTCTGTTGAAATCAAACAAAAATAACTAAAACCTGTATTTCCAACATTTAATCCTGAATAAATCCTTAAGGATGAGGATTGACTGAAGATATTGGAGAGAAATAAGTAATGAAAAACGTTTGGATATAATATCAAAAGTAGGAGGAAGAATTGAATTCTTCTGCCATTCATAAATCAATGTAGAGGGAAAGACTGCATGCGTTTAAGCTCATGCAAAATGGCGAACGCTTTTTGAAGTAGATTGATGACATCGTAAATCGTCATTAAACTCTTGCAAAGGAGAGAAAATGAGGGAGAGAAAGATAGATAGATGGAGAAAGAATGAGCAAGGGAGAGAGAAAGAGAGAGGGTGAGTGTGTGTGAGAGAGTTTGAGAGAGAGATAGAATGAGTATATTATATTGGGTGGTGCGGGAGGAAGAGAGAAAGAAAAAGAAGAAGAAGAAGGAATAGGATGAGTAGGCAGATTGAAGGAGTAGGAGTGGTGAGAGGAATGATAGGTGAAGGAGAAGAAGAAGGGGTTGAAGAAGAAAAGAGGAAGGAGAATAAGAATGTAATGGTGGAAAAGAGGAGTAGGCTGAGTGAAGGAGTAGGGGTGGTAGATGAAGAAGAAGAAAAATAAGATTGCGAAGAAGAAGAGGGATGAAGAGGGAAAGGAGACAAAGAAGGAGAAAAAGGATGAGTGGAAGAAAAAGAAAAGTGAGGAAAAAGAGATAGGAGTGGTAGTAATGGGCAGGCAGAGTGAAAGGGGTGGTAGAAGAGGAAAAAAGGGGAACAGAAGATGATGAAGATGATGGAGAAGAAGGACGAAGAAGAGGGGAAAAAGAAGAAGGAAAATGAGGAAAAAGAGGAGTAGTAATAGGATGAGTTTTCAGAGTGAATGAGCAGGGCGGTGAGAGGAGAGAAAAGAGAAAAAGATGAGAAAGAAGAAGGAGAGAGCGAAGACAGATAGAGATTGAGTGGGAGAGAGAGAGTAGAAAGAAAGAGGGTAATATATTAATAACACAGGAATGCCACTGTAATGATTTGATTAAGTGCCTGCTGGTTGGAAGATGGCATCAAATCTGATTTTATAGCCCAGAATCTACGCAAAGCTTTGAAATTATTGTAATGGGTTGATGGCTTTCTCTATATCCACAATGCCATCAAGCGAGAGTCGGTCGGAGGAAAGTCTGAGAAGATATCAGAAGGGATTAAAAAGATTTGGATGATTTATTGAATAACCTCCCACAGATTTCCTACTAAGAATAGAACTGCACAGTATTGAAAGAAATCGATGGTGTGTTCCACAAGATGATAGAATCAAGCTCAACCCAAATCCTAATGGGTCAGACACAGCTGTCGCTAATAGGGAGAAAGCTCATTGTGACTTGAGTTGTTATGGCTGTGCGCAGGGTTTTTGGTCATAGTCGTTTTACTAACGTTCTAGCATTAGTTTTGAAATATTATCTATTGCTGTGAAGAAATTTTTTTCTTCAATTAATTTCTTATATGTAGATGTTTAAAGTTGAAATTTGTTGTTTTTTGGGGGCAATTGATCTCACCTTCCAGTGATTTTAAACTTTTGATAAATTTTCTGTAACTGAAAGACACCTTGAGGAATGAAAAAATAGTTTTACTTCAATATTAGTATAATAATAAATATTAATTTCAATATCCAATAGTTTTTTACTCCAATCAAGCAATTCGTTTTTTCAAAATACATTTTTTAAATCTATAAACAATTCAATTTTTCATGTAATTATTTTTGAAAAAAAAAAACTATTTTTGTTAGATAGAAAAAGTATATCATTTTATCCCTCAAGATGTCTTTTAGTTATGGAAATTTTATTAAACGTTTAAAATCACTCAGGTGAGATCAATTTCTCCCAAAAACCGAAAAAATTATAATCTTAACGTCCATATTTCACAGAATAATTGAAGAAAAAAATGTTTCTTCACAGCAATAGATACCATTACTAAGCCCTAATAATATCCAATACAAGAAACTTCGAGAAAAATTATGATTGAAAACCCTGCGCATAGCCTTATGTGGTAAAGAAGACTATAGTTTCTACTCCACCTTCTTCATTTCATTTCATTTCATTTTACTTTTCAGTTAACAGTCATTCCTTAGTCTACAGCCAACAATTACAATTCCGCTTTTGCTTGATCTTAGTTTTGTTGACAAGTTTCCTTGTGAATCGGTCCCACTGTGATGTTATTTACTAAGTAGGAGGCGCCATCGCGTGGAACAGACTGTAGTTCAGAGTTATTTCACTAGATCTGGTGTTCTGAGAACTTTGTAATCATTGGAGAGGTTGCACAAAACCCAATAATGATGAGAACTACAATAATCAGTTCAAAGTCACACTTGCGTCTCAACAACATATAAACAGTAATAATTGAGTTGAATGCATCACAAAGCTAAGTTGACACCACCAAATGAGGGGTCTCTGAAAAATTGCGGTGTTGCCAGAATCAGACAATGCCAGCAGCTGATAGTGAGAATCACCAACCTGGATGTACGAATTGACAACACCATGTTGCCTAGTCTGACGCTAGCAGTCATACGGTTTGTCAACGTGATCAGTTGTTTCTTTGCTACACTACAAACTATGTTTTATTCCAACCACCTAATTTTATGGCCAGCAAAGTAGGAATGTAGGCCAGTTTATGATGCAAATTAACTATACTTATTTGCAACTACATTATATATATATATATATAATGGCCTATCTAGCGAACAGTTTGCAATCATAGTAATTTCCTTCCATAGATGTTGTCCAGAAATAATATGATTTTTCATAGTTATTTTTGAATTATTTCATTCATTTTTTGATATTTCATCCATTTATTGAATTGACTGCATCATTTCTGAACTTTTATAAACTGCGTGTTATATTTCCCTCCGGATTCAGTAATAAGTCAATCATTCTGATCTCAATCATTTCGAAATTCAATCTCATTCTAATAAAAAACGATAGGTTAGCTGCCATTGCGATATGTTAATCAAGAATAATGCTATTAAAAGGTACTTTATGTATCATGCAAAGAAAGATCGTGGTTTCCTGTGAATTTATTTGCAGACATTAATATTGAGAAATCAAGAATCAATAGATAATATTTGTTGTCGTGACCACCTATATTTGTTCTATGGCACTAAATGAATAAAAAGCAATACATAAGCTATAAAAAATGTGTAGTATTTACCAGTGATAATGATTTTCAGAATCGTGATGAACGTTCAAGCATTTTACTTTGCATTTGTTGCGAATGTATTTTACCTTGATTTGGCTAGAGGTTTGGTGATTTACATACCTGAAACAGACAAAAAAATATTTCTATCAGTTTTATTTGATTCGCATATAGTATTGATGCATTTTCCTAGATTATCATTATAAGTCCTTGGAACCTTGTAGGCTGACAGTATTCATGGAAACCAAAAATTATTGTTTTTTTTAAACGTCGAATTTCTTAGAAAATATCTGTACTTTTGTAGAAAACATCGAAAAACGCAAGTTATAACAGCATATCTCATTTCTGATAATAGGTTTTGATTCAAGGCATCATATCCATGAAAGGTGATGGTATTCATTGAGCTTCGACTTGAATAACGGTTGTTTTGGTTCGTAAACGCTGAATTTATTTATAAATAAAAGTATTTCACAAGCAAGACATCGAAAAAATATTCCCAATAGTACTTTGAGATTATTTATGATGCCATTTTTTGATGCAGAGCTTTCCTACTCACGAAATGTCGGTATTCGTCGACTAGTATAACGCAGGACGGTTTAGTAATATACTATACCGTCCTGCGGTATAACGACTGTTTCCGATCGAAAACGCCAAATTTCACCAGAAAATCTTAACTTTTCAAGAAAAATATAAAAAACCGTAAGCTCTAATGATGCTTTGCCATTCAGAGCCTTCAAACTCACGAAATATAACGGTATTCATCAAGTTTCGGCTAGAATAACGGTTGTTTTTTGTCGAAAACATCGATTTTCTCAAAAAATAGCTATACTTTCCAAGCAAAACATCGAAAAGCACAAGTTTTAACAGTAGGCTACTTTTCAATTTTTTATGGTGTTTTCTCGATACACAGCATTCATATTCACGAAATGCAACGGTATTCAGAGAATTATGAGTAGAATATCAGTTTAAATATTTCAACCTCGAAGTCCAAAGTTAATAAAAATTATGGACTGAGAAGATGCTATAAACGAAGTATCAAGAGTTGAGAATACGTCTCGAAATATATAGTTAGAGTATCTCGAAATATATCGACTAATCGGTCGGACAGACCGAGATCAATAAGGCAGATATGAATAAGGAGATGAAGGCAAAGGGAATAGATGATATCTGTTGAGGAAGTAAAGGATATTTTTATCAAGGGAATTGAGAATATTTTCATTAAGGGAATGGAGAATATTCTTATTGTTAAAAGAGTAGAGAATATTATTATGAAGGGAATGGAGAATGGATGCTGAAAGAAAAAGAGAATGTGTGTAAAGAGGAATTTTCATTAGGGAATAGAGAATATTTTATTTAGTCAAAGAAAAAGGCAATATTATTATTAAGGGAATGGAGGAATGGATCAATATTATTATTAAACTAATGGAGGAATAGATAATGGAAGGAAGAAAGAGAGAGAGAGAATGTGTGTGAAAGAGAAAGGAAGAACGTGTCAAAGTAGAGATCGGAATTAAATCGGACAGCTGATAGCTGAAGTCAATAAAAGGAAGGACAGCTACAGATTGCACTGATACACGGTTGCACTTTTAGGCATAGGCGAAGGTGAATTGACTGCGATGTTTCTGGAAAAGAGAAAGAGATTTAGAGAGAGTGAGGGATAGTGAGAGGGAGTGAGAGAGAGAGCGAGTTTGCGGAAATGATAGGAGGAAGAGGTGTTTCAAAAAAAATTAAGAATAGAGAAAATAAAAAAATAAAAAAGAATGAGAAAAACAAAAAAATTGGAACAGATTGGGGAAAATTGGACGGGGGAAGTTGATTTGTAAGAGAGAGATTAGATTAGATTAAATTATCTTTCTTTATTCATGTGAATTCACAAATTATGCATAAAATGTAAGTTTAAAAACAAAATTATCATAGATGCAATAGTAAAAAAGATAATGCTAATTTTTAAAGTAAAAGATATTATGTACAATGATCTCTTCTGTATGATCTTAATGATATTAACTATGATGATGTCAATCTTATTGATGCAATCACATGAAATGGCGAAGTTTGGAAAAAGATTCGTCCTTTCTTAACACTTAACCAGTAAACTTTAAAAGAGAGTAATTCGATTTGCATTTAGTTGTTTGAGTATGAGACAAGTTAATATAAATGTAGGAGGTGTATAATTACAGATGGAAATAGAGAATATGATTAATGAATTGTACAAACTTAATAATGATAATGATGGTGATAGATGATGAAAAAAAGAAATAATCTAAGATAGTTGATTCTGAACATGTTTTCTTAGAAGGATTGTGGTGAGTGATGAAACATTTTTCAATAAGCTATATAATACTGATGAAATATTATTTACAAAGAAGGTTTATGTTCTAGTGATTTCATGCAGTTGCTCTAGGGTTGGATACACGCAGTCATTTTCTCCATGAGATATTTCCTTAATGATTAGATGAAGCCCGCTTGACTCTCAATGCACCTGATGGAATTTGAAAATACATTCCAAGCACGACAAGCACTTATAATTGATGATTTTGTGTAGATGGTAGTATAATGAGTAGGTATACTTAGGGTATTATCCTCAGTTCTGGTATGTGAGACACCATTCTGCCTGCCATCACATTTGAGAATATCTTTGAGAAGTTAGACAATTCTGAATAACCTTTGATCAGTATGTTTGAGAGTTGAGCTTGAATTGTGTGATTGAGCTATTCTTTCATGCCATTGAAGAGAGTAGAAAAACTGTAGACAATAATTCTGACTGAGCTGTAGTCTATTATTCAGAGGGGCTGTCATGTCTTATTTCATTACATGAAATGCGGGAAGATGAGAGATTCAATCAGTAACAACCTGACACTTCTGATGCAGACCATTGGAGATGAACAGAGATGTCTTGGTTCAACTTCAAAAAAACTTCATAAGCCTCTACAGGAGAGAATCTTAGATTAAATAGTAAATCATCAAAATAAAGATGATAAGAGGAATACAAGAGAAACTTAGGAAGATTATTATGTAAATAGAAAATAGGAGAGGACCCAGGACATATCCCCCAGGAACACCTGCTACCACCGACATCCAATCAAAGACATCACTTTCAGTCCTCCAAACCGCCTGAAATCTACCAACAAGATAAGAGTGGAACCACATTACAGAAGACAATGATAGGTTACACTGTGTCCTCAACTTTGCAACAGTAGGCAATGCAAAACGTTGTCAAAAGCCTTGGTGGAATCTAATGACACAAGAAGTGTTAACAATCGTAGGTCCATAGCTCCTCTGATGTCATCAGTTGTTTTCAGGAGTGCAGTAGTGGTGCTATGAGATGGACGGAAGCCTGGTTGATGTTTGCTGAAGAAATTGATTGAATTAAGATGAGATGTAAACTGTTCATGAACAGTCTTGTCCAGAGCCTTAGAAATTGAGCAAAGAATATGGATAGGTCTGAAATCCTTAGGTGAGGAAGGGTTAGCAATTTTAGGAATAGGTTGAATGATGGAACTTCTCCAGAGGTCAGGAAAGATACTCATTTGGAGAGAAAAATTGAAAGATTGAAAGATGTTTTGGAGAAGAGAAAGTGTAATAGAGTGAATGACAGGATAAGAGAGAATATTAAAGTGTGAGAAAGACAGTAAGATTAAAACAGATCAAGAAAGATTGTCAGAGGAAGTAGATTTGGAAGGTAAAGAGGTAGCGAAAACGAAATATAGACACACAGAGAGTCGTCCTGACTAAAACGGTTTATCCAAGTGAGATGAATTAATTCGAATGAGTAGAATTTGAAAAAATGTATTCCTGATACGAGAATAGCAAAAAATGAAATAAAAAGGTGATTGAATTATAAAAAATTATACTTAATTTAAAAATTGATGAATGAGTGTAATAAATAGATGGATTAAAAGGATTATTATATTATTAATCACGCAGTTGCCTCAAAGTCGGAAAGATGCAGCCATTGTTTTTCAATAAATGCCTCCTTAGTGACAGGGAGAAGCCCACTCCACTCTCGGAGAGAGAGAGAGAGAGATTAAGTGGGAGGAAAAAAATGCGAGTGCGTGTGTGTTAAATGTTTTAGAAAAAAAGTGTAATAGAGAGAGTGAATGACAGAATAGGCCTAAGAGAGAATACTAGGGAGTGAGAAAGACGGAAAGATTGAGTGAGCGTAAGATAAAGGATGAGAATCGTTATTCACATCCAACCACTCTGATTGGCGGACAGTGGACGGGCGTGGAAGCTAATTGGCACGCCAATTGGTGGCATTAGTCGATCTTTCAACAGTCACAGCGCTCACCAATTACAAAGCATTGTATTTATCACGTTCAAGCGCCGTGCTCAGTACTGAGTAATAGGTGAACATTAATAACAGATTCACAGGTTTTGGTTAACACAATGAGCCACTAGGCTACTCCAGAGTGATCTATGGGAAGAGAAATGTTGAGTAAAACGGGAAAAGAGAGATAGAGTGTGAAGGAGAAGAGGAAGAGAAGGGAGAAGATAAAGAGAGGAGGAATGAGGAAGAGGATGGAGAGTGATTAAAATTATCTGATTGATTACTGTCATTGATTGCGAAAAAAGCTAAACTGTGAAGTGATCAATGGGAAAAGGAAAGTGAAGAGAAGCAGCATGATGAAGGGAAAGAGGAAAATAAGATAAGGAGAAACAGACGAAGAAAGAGAGGGAGATAAAAGTAGATGTAGTTGCGTGATTAACATTCTCTGTCACTGGTTGGCGAAGAAGCGAAATTGCGGAGTGGTCAAAAAGGGAAGAGGAAAGCAGAGAAAAACAGAATGAGAATGAGGAAGAGAAGGAGGAAGAGAAAGAGAAGAAGAAATAGAAGGAGAAAGAGAAGGAGAAGGAAATATTTGATATTTATTTATTACATAGAGAGAGAGAGAGAGAGAGAGAGAGAGAGAGAGTAAGAGGAAAAGAGATATAACACGCTAAGAAAGAGAAGAGAAAAGTGGAAGAAGATGGAGTTGGTTGACATTATCTGTCACTGATTGCGAAAGAAGCTCAATGGAAAGAGGAAAATAGAGAAAAGCCGAAAGAGAAAGAAGAAGAGAAAAATATAAAAAGAATGAGAATGATGGTGAAGTGTGGAAGACACCGATTACACAATGTCAGTTGTGTGCAACATGTTCTGCTAAATTTGAAAATCATATAGCAGCAATGAGTACTGAAACATTCTTATCTGTTTAGAGTAGCACTAGCCTATTCAATTAAAAATCACTCATATTCAAGTTGGACAGGAAAACAAGATAACAACATTTTGTATGCAGTTAAACAGTATATTTTCTAAATTTGGGTGAGAATATTCCACAAAATAATAATTAAATGAAAAAACTAACAATGTATTTCTATTTAAATTATGATTTTTACTCACTTAATACTAGAGGAATGCAGTTCACTTCTAAGGAGATTTTCATCAGTCTGCCGCCAGGGGTCGTGTTTTATAGAGGTTAGAATGAACAGCCATTATGTAGTCTACTTAAATAATTTCACGTGGAATTCATCATTTAAATAGAAATATAGTGTCAGTTTTGATATTAGATTGTTCATCAAGTAGTTCGTCATGGGAAACATAATTTCTATTGATTGGATATCGATACAATTGTTTTAGCCCAGTAAGGAAAGTATTAGCAGCCTGCCTCACTCCTCATTTGCGTTAGTATGCTGTTGATACTAATACGTAATGTTGAGGTCTATGAGTCACCTTCAGCCGAAAACGTCTACTATACATGCATATATTGATTAAAAATATCAACGTGATCGTTCTACGTTCAATGTGATTCAGCAAATTTCCATAATAAGCACGAAATAAACTCGTTACTTTAATAGGTCTAATTTTCCCAATCACAGATACTTTGACCCAATATCCATCTCCTCACTTGGAAATCAAATGAAAAACTTTCATAAATTCAGTTCTCGATTACTTTTAGACGACTTCATCCAAGTCACGTGAATTTATGCAGTTGAAAAGAGAAGGAATGCTGGACCCTCATACTATCTCACTCCGGATGACATCACTACTTGATCTCATATTCTCTTTTATTACCCGGCTTAATATATTATTGGACGGGAGGCAAGAGGAGAGAGGGTAGAGGGAGAGAGAGTGAGTGAGTAAGGATGAGTGAGTGGGGGTGAGAGAGAAAAAAGAGAGTGACGATTGCCCTCTGTCTGAAAGCCGGCATTCAATTGTTTGCAAAGTTTTAATGATCTCACCATTCATAAAATGCATGGAGAGCAGAGGAGATTATTGATATTATTCATGAGTGAACTTTCATTATTATGGAAGGTAAAATTTTGCATAATAGGAAGCTAAATTTATTGATAAAACTCACTTGGAAAATATCATCAGTTGTTGATAAGATTACTGTGCTTGTCTAAATAAAACCAGCTGATACGTAATATTATTGAACTCTGTGTATTACAAAAATACTTCTGCGTTACTTTCATAGTATTTTTTTACTTCGAGTTTTACCAGCTGATACGTAATATTATTGAACTCTGTGTATTACAAAAATACTTCTGCGTTATTTTCATAGTTTTTTTTACTTCTAGAGTTTTAATATTGTGTTGAGAATACTAAATAGATCATTACATAGACTAATTCATTGAAAAAAACTTTACATCAAACTTTATTAAAGGTTGTGGTACTTGTCAGCATGTTATTATTTGTGTCAGCTTGGAAAATACTTTTAAAGTAATTTTTTCTCATTTGAAACTCAAAATAAATCATTTTGAAGACTAAATTATCAATATAATTATATAATAAGACTTGAAGTTGTCACAACCACATTTATTGAAAAACGTTAGATATTAGTTCCGGTTGTTATACTATTATCAATCTCAAACAAACTAAAACTAAAGTACAGAGTAGCTCAATATATATGCTAATCACAGAATGATATTACCGGCTAAGGAAGAAAGTCAGGTTCTGTGATTGGCTGAAGGCCATAACAAGTTACGCCCACTGGTGGAGGAGCAACAAACAAAAATAAGTGTCAAAATGTAATTGTATATTATTGTAAAACTGATTCTCAGGCCGAATTCTGAAAGGTTGCGATACTTTTTAGAATATGATTAATTCACTTAATTTAATTGATCAGTTTCATTCAGCAAGAATAATATATCAGCTTTAGATCAGGTTCATTTTGGGAATAACGGTTCCAACTGTTAGCTTTTTTTCGGGAGGCTTCTTCTCCTTCCTACTTCTTCTACAGTGGAGATTCGAGTGATTTCAGGGAGGGGGGAATTTATGTTTCTTTGAAGATTCATATCAGGAGATCATTGTTGATGAAATTAATGAAATAATTAGGTTACCGAAACTACAGAAAGGTCATGAATAACAGTACCTTTTCTTGGCTCAGTATCTGATAAATTGGATGAATAATTGAAAAAGAACGGTTTTGATGTAGGTTTTCAAACAGAACCTTTTTTAAAGAGCCTGTTTGAGTAAAGATAAAATTGATATCTGGGATAACAGCTGAGTTTATAAATTGAATTGCGGTGATTGTAATGCCAGATATGTGGGTCAGACTGGTAGAAGTTTCAAATGCAGAATAAGTGAACATGTTAGAGATTGAAAAACCCCCAAAAAGGAGACTCAAAGTTTGCAGTGCATCTCATTACTAATGGACACATATTCAATACTGAAGAAGATGT
Organism: Conomelus anceps; assembly: GCA_948455865.1. Lineage (NCBI taxonomy): Eukaryota > Metazoa > Arthropoda > Insecta > Hemiptera > Delphacidae > Conomelus > Conomelus anceps. The sequence continues at coordinate 20,745,129 of OX418216.1, forward strand.
TGAATTTCTGCATTTGATTGGCCAAGGGGAGGCAACTGAATATTTTAGAAGCTTTAGGCTGGGGCTCCACTGGCCGTAGTTTATCGCGCTGCAATTTGCAGGCGCTACATGCGACAGTTGGGTGGCTTCACAGGCAACAGAAAACGAACTGCAATCTGCAGCGTTGTCTCGCTCGCTGTGGCTTCACTAGCAGTTCATTGTAGCGGTAGATGTGACCCGGGACCGATCATGCCGTAAGTTGATATTCGTAGTGTTGTACTCAGTGTACTTTTAGTTTATAGACGACGCCGGTTACACAAGATAAAATGGTGGATTCACCCAATAATAAGCAACAGGAAGTCTGAAGGCTTGTTCCACACGTTGCATCGCTAATTAAGAAAGTATTCAGACAAGTTTTTTGAATTTTATCGCGTGTCTCAAAACTCGTTACATTGATTTTACTTTGTTTACTTGTTACAAATCTAGCATTTCTGTTTTAATAATTCCCATCATTTTTATTGTACATTTTTCTCTACTTCTAATATAATAACCTCGCAATCAAGTTCAAATTCCATTGTTCTCAATAGAATTCACTTTACTTGAAACAATAATTAATACAACTTTAAACAGAATAGCGTCGGTGTGGCTTGCGCCTTGGATGCTGGTCAGCTGCAGACTGCCGCTTTACTACAGTTTACAGCTAGTAGAGCCATCTAATGGCGGCAAAGTGTAGCGTGAAAATAAGACAGGTTCCATTTCCACGCGACGCTTCATTCTGCAGCGCGCTGTAAAATGTTGCACGCTGCAGACTGTCGCTAGTGGAGCCATCTCCGTTTGTTTGCTACCTTCCAATTTATCTGACTCATCAACCCCAATTTGCAGCGCGATAAATAACGGCAAGTGGAGCCCCAGCCTAAGAGATAACTAGGTTGGTAAGAAAACTATTCCTATACTAGTTAAAATGATCCAATTCATTTCAAACAATTCAATACAACTAACTTGGTTTCATCATAATTCTAACTCTTTAATAACGGTACTCACTTGTTTTCCTTGTTGACCTTGACGGTTTCTCATCCAGCTTCATTTTTATTTTATTTAAATTTTTTTAATTGTTCTTGTTTGTTAAGTTTTGGTTCTTGATTTTGACACTCATTATTTCTTTTTGCTATTCCCACCAGTGAGCGTGATTTGTTAGGACCTTCAGTCAATCACTTCCATTCTCAGCCTAGGGATCATTCTGTGTTGAGTATATATCAAGCTACTATAAACTTTGGTTTTAGTTTGTTTGAGACTGTTAATGGTGTAACAACCGAAACTTGTTTCTCACAGTTTTCAGTGAATGTGGTTGTGATAGCTATTAGTTTTGAAGTTTGGGGGTCGAATATTAAAATAATTATGATGTAAACAGATCACCAAAATAGGATCTAGGCTAGTTATGGCTAGTGAAAATCAAAACATCGAACAACTGGTTCATTCCGAATACAAACAACATTTTAAGTATATTACGAAGGTTGCTGTTTAGCCACTTTATTTTTTAGTACAAGTTTCATCATTTTTATTTTAGATTTTTTGGAAATCGTTTCTTAAATTATTTCAAATCATCAAATGAAAAAAATAACAGATAGAAAATATAAAGACATGATACATTATGATGTCTGTTTTCATGAACTGATGCGTATCGGGGAAGCATATGATGCTTATAGGAATTAACAGAGTTGTATGGTGCATGTGCCTATCAGCCCAACTGATAATAATTATCATTATTTCATGTAAAATCTTCGGGTTCTTAAATACTCCGTTGCACCGGTTTATATCGTTCCACCTGAAGGCCAATTTTTTTGATCAAAACGGATTTCTCTCATTATTGCTCCAAAATTTCAGTTCAATATCAATTACAGACATAAAAAAGAGGAGCTTCTTCCTTTTATCCAATCACTAGTCAAGTGTAAACCATCAGGAGCTTCCTCTAGTTATCTCTTCGACAGCATCACAATAACATTTACACCCGTCTCATTTGTGCTATTCAGGAATTCCCCGCTTTGAGATCTCCCATCTACAGATTGGATTTGATCCATTGAACTGATCCATTCGACCCACTCTCGTACGCGCAGGAACAAGCATTGTTTCTGGATGCGCACTAATTATTTGTCTACGTCTTAATTACATGTTCGATTTTGATGACTGCTAGGGTTATTGGAGAGGGTAGGAAGGGTTTTTTGGTGTGAGGGGAAGTTGTAATTTAGAGGGGGGTTATTGTGAAGTGAGTGTTGGGAAAACATGAAGGGGGGGGGGGGGAAAGAGGTACAGCTTTCATTGGCGTGCGCCAATGCGTGCGTATAGCGCCGTGTTTCAAGTACCACATTGATTGAGACTGAATTTTCTTTTCCATGTGCATGAAAAATCCCACATTTTCTCTACAGGTCCAGGGCTGGGAAAGCAATCGTGATGCAGTGGAATGGTGAATTTTTTATTGGGAAATTAATTTAGGAAGGGAAATTGTTGATGAGAGGGGATGAGAGAATACATGGGGGGAAGGAAATATTGGGGGAAGGAGAATAAAAGAGAAAAAAAATGGACTTGAAGAATAATTAGAATTGGTAGGAATCGATTGCATAGATGATTTGGAGGGATTGGAGTGAGAGGGAGTGAGAGAAACAGAGAGAGAGAGCGAGAGATAGCATACGAGAGTATGAGGGAGAGGTAGGGAGTAAGTGAGTGAAAAAGAAAAGGAGAGAGAGTGTGAGACAGGATGTGAGAGAGAAATGGTAGGAGGGGAAGAGAGAGTAAGTGAGAGATTGTGAGGAGGGAGAAGGAGAGGGATTGAGCGACAGAGAGAGAGAGAGAGAAAGATTAGATTATCTTCCTTTGTTCATGTAAATTTACAAATTTTACATATAAGTGGAAAAGCAAAATTATTAACATTACATAAATGCTATAGTAAACTTAGATGATGCTTTTTCCAAAATTATGAAAACTAATCTCTATTCTCTGAAAATTATGAACATTTCTTTTATTTGTATGACCTTAATGATATTGACCACTGTAATGAGAATCTAGGTGATGCAATCGCATGAACCGGGAAATTTTGACAAAAATTCGTCCATACTTGATACAGTTCGAGAAAAAGAGAGAGTCTGTGATAGAAAGACAGTGTGGGAAGATGCTGCAGGACGTGGAAGAGAGAAGTCGTTCGTTTTCCATTTTCTACTTATTATACTCCTCTTCCCCTAAATATTAAGGTCTATATTTAATAAATAATGATTAAAAAAAATGATAATTTTTTTTCAACTGTTCACCAATTATTTTTAACTTTTGTTCACTTTTGATAGTCATTGGTTAGCTCCTCCCATTGTTACAAGTGGGCGTGACAGGTCTCTGTCCAACAGCCAATTACTGTACAGTTCTTCGTAGTAGATCTTGTCAGAAGCAGCCATTTTGTTTAGTAAATAGCTTCTTTTAGGTTATGAACGTTACTATTTTTTTCAGTTTTAGTTCGATAATAATATATTTCTTTATCATATCAAATTTTATTTTTCTAGTTTGTTTCTTTTTTATTTAGTGTTCATTTTACAACCAAATAACCGGTTTTGTAACCTTTGGTGATATTAGAATATTATTGTGTTATTGCTTTGTTGTGTAATGGGAATAAAATTCGATTTTCATCTAGTATGAGGACCTGCCGAAACTGTAGAATCTCGTTCTTGATTATAAATAATAATTGTTCATTATTCAATAATTTTTTATATAGTTTGATAATTATGATTATAATTATATAATTGTTCATTGTTGAACTATTAATCATTATAGTTGTCAGAACATCAAGCCCAATTTGTTACAATAACCTACCACATCACTGTCACCGAAACAATGATAATTAAAATAAAATATTATTTTATTTCCTCAACTGTAGCATGAACAAGGAAAATCTGATGGGTATCGTTTATAAGACTAATATTCAACATTTTCCATCAACAAGAAAGGTAAGTCAGTTGTTCACAATTCCCTACTGTTCATATTTTGCAAAAGAATGAGTTCAGTGGCCATTGTCCTCCAATTTCCACTATTTTTCCTCTTCATTCATCTCATACCAAGCTACTTCGTAACTGAATTGACTTCTGAATAGTTTGAAAAGTTTAAATTATAAACTCCAGGAAAAACGTTCTAATTATAAACCCAAGGAAAACGCTCATTGAATTCTTTTAGAAAACTTTTTATTATATTTATTATCTCACCAGTCGATAATTTCTTCTTTTTTCTTGAGAATTTCCATATCTCTGATTTTTCAAATTAAAAATAAAAATTATTCCAGCCTACTTGTGTATTGTTCTTGTTTGTTGCTGACTATGTGTTCATGATTTCTGGTTCTTGATTTTGGAACTTATTTTTACTTGTTGCTCCTCCCACCAATGGGCGTGACTTTTTATGGCCTTCAACCAATCACAGACATTCAATGAAGGTCAGCCTTCAGATGCACTTTCTCTCTTAGCCAATAGTATCATTCTGTATTTGGTATATATTAAGATACTCTGTACTTTAGTCTCAATTTGAGATTGATAATGGTGTGACAACCGAAACTACTATCTAAAGGTTTTCAATAAATGTGGTTGTGACAACTTAGTCTTATTATTCATTTTCTGATGATGTCCATCACATCTTCCTCTGAACTATTCATAATTTTTTCTACTGACTATCGACTAGTATTATTATGCAGTTCAACTTGTAAATTTTGTATTTCATACGACTTTATTGCTTCATTGATTTGTTTGTTATGATACTATGTGAATTTTATATTATTCATATTTTACATTGAATCTCATTCTCAATAATCTTAGAAATTGCTGTCATCACTTAATTACTTGCCCGGTGGTTGGACCACTATATAAATTATATAACTTTATCTCCACAATGTGCAATAATATGACTAGAACGGCGAAATAAAACAGTGCGTCATTAATATTTTCATTATATATTTTTTAAATTTTATTATTATTATTATTATCATCATTATCATTATTATTTTTTAGAACCAACTGGAAAACCTGATGACAATTCATTTCTAAAACTCCTCTCCGAATGCAACCTTGACACTAGCACTTGTGCCCGTCCCACTATAATGAAAATTACTAATTATAAATCCCCGAGTCTCGTAATAGATAGACGTATGAAATGAAAAGTTCTCTATTTCATTGAATTCTAGAGTATAATTTCAGATCTTCCCAATAATTCAAAATATTTTGCTATTCCAAACGTCATCACTATTCTGATTTTCACATTTCTATTCAGACACTTATTCATTGATCACCTCTATTCACTTTATAATTATTCAATCAATAAATTGATTAATTTGTTTTATTTATTTATTTAGTTATTCATTTATACATTTATTTATTTATAGAAAGAATTAGAATGAAGTGAAAATCCAAAACCACTCTCTTTATAAATTTCGACTATGCTTTATTGCTTAGAAAATTAAGGTTTATTTATTCATATTGAAAATTATTCCCATTTATTAGAAACCATAATTCAAAAATATAAAATGAATCTTTTCCACTAAATTATTCAATTGATTTCTAGAGGATAATTCCTTTCCATTACAATGATTCAATTTATTTTTGACAAACTTATTTCGATCGGTATTTAAACAGTTATACCAACATCACAGAGTTATTACTCCCCAGAATAATTTCATTTCTCTTCAATAACTCAATTTATTTAAAAAAAAAAAATGTATTCCGATCGATATTCAAACTGTTATATTTATCAACACCACAGACTTGTTATTTGAGCTCTTATTTCAATTCCAATCTTCATTAAGAATTACAAACATCAACTTCAATCTTCATTACCAATTTCTACCTGCTGGTGACTTTTCAATCAATTGCAATTTAAAAAAAAGTATTCCTGAATAGAGAACTGGGAAAACTCAGCTACCACAATAAATAATGGACTGTACCGGCTACAAGGAAAATTTCTCTTTTATCCTCAAACTGGAAAAATGTGCTGAAGGAAGCCTTCAATTCAGCACTCAGTTCCGTTTTCTAGATTTGTGTAAATCTGTCTCAACCCGTCTGAGAGAATCCTCAACCACTTTCTCATTCCCTCTCTCACTCTTTCACCGTCTTTGTCATCTATTCTTAACGCTCCTTTCTCTATCTCTGTCTTGCTTACACCTTCGTTGACCCTCAATCTTGTCGCAGATCCTTTCAGAGCTGTGGGCCATTCTTTGCTGTCGTTCAATGTAAAGCCTGTAGAGGAGAGGAACTTGATGAATGGGGAGGATGAGAGAATAGAGATGGAGTAAGAGGAGGTGGATGAGTGAAAGAAAGCGATGTAGAACCATATGTAGAAGAAGAATAAGTGAACGAGATGAGAGAAAGATGGAGGACGAAGAGAAGAAGGAGAATAAGAGAAATGAAGAGAATTGAGATGAACAAGGATGATCAGATAATAAAAGAATCAGAAATGTGGAAGACAAGGAAAGAATGAGGAGGATAGAGATGGAGAAGGAGTAGGAAGATAGGCATGAGTACAAGGAAGAAATAAGGGATAGCAGAAACAGATGCAGAAAAGGAATAGGGAAAATAAAGTGAATAAAGATAAATAATGAGGATCAGAATGATTTACGGTTCGTTAGGAATGGGAAGAATGTTGGGAGAATAGATATGAAGAAGGAGAAGGATGAGTATAAGTGGAAGAGATATGACAGGAATTGAAGAAATAGATGTAGAAAAGGATAAAGAAGATGAAGAAAGAAGTGATGAACAAGTAGAAGAAGTTTGGGTATAAATTGAAGAAGCAAAAGAGGAGGAGCAAGGAGGAGCAGATGTAGAAGAAAAATGGAAACGTGAGAGTGAGGAGAGGAGGAAGAAGAGAAAGGTGAATTTGAAGGAAAATAGAAAAAGAATAATTAAACGGTGTGAATCGGGAGAAAGCAGTATTCGGAAAGGAGGAGAAGAAGTGTGGGAGGTGGAGAGTATTGAAAAGTGAAGAAGAAAATGACTATGAAGAAGAGGAAGATAAAGAAAAAGGGGAAGAGGAAAGGTAGATGGCGGGGGATTAGGAGTGACGAGAGAAGAAAGGCTGTAAGAACGAGAAGGACGTAGAGGGTGAGGATTGAGAGAAAAGAGGTGGAAAAATAAGGAGATGATAAATCAAAGAGAAGAACTAGAGGATGGAAGAAAAAAGCAGAAATAAGAGTAAAATAAAGAAAAATATAAGAAAAAGAGGTAGGGAGAACCAGAAGGAGAAGTAGAAGACAAATGAGAGAAAAAGTACAATGTAAAAAGGGTGGATGAGAGAAGTAAACAAAATAAAGACAAAGAAAAAAGAGAGGACAAAGTGAAGCACAAAAAAGAAGAAGAGAGGAAAAGTTGACGAGGAAAATGAGTAGAGAAGGATGAAAGAGAAGCGTATGTTTGAAGAATGAGAATGACGATCAGACAAAAAAGAAAAACGTTGTAGGACAAGAAAATATGGGAGAAAATGAAGGTGGGGAAGAAGGAAACGTGGAAGAAGAATAAGGAGGAGAAGAAGGAGGAGGAATAGGGGAAGGAGGAAGAATAGGAGAAGGAGGAGGAGAAGGAGTAGGAGGAGACGGAGGAGGAGGAGGAGGAGGAGTAGGAGGAGAAATAGGAGAAAAAGGAGGGGAAGGAGGAGAAAGAGATATTGGTGAAGGATAAGAAGGAGGAGGAGAAGGAGAAGGTGGAGGACAAGGAGTAATAGAAGAAAACAGGAAAAAAGAGGCGATGCTGGTGAAAAAGAAAAATGGAAAGTAGAAAACAGAAATAGAAAACAAGTTGAAAAGAGGTAAAGAATAAGAAAAATGCTCTTTTCAAAGAGCAGACTGGCAAAAGCGGGTTTTTGGCCGAAAGATTTACACCTCCTACTATGGTAGATACACACAACGCTGTTAGGTGACAGATTTTGCCGGCTCAAATAGCGGGAACGCATTTCCCATTCCTGATCCACAACTATTTTTTTTTTTTTTTTTTTTTTGAGGATTGAGATTCCAATGTGAATCTCTCTTTATTACTCTCTTCCACCTCCTCTTACTTCCTCTTTCCCCACTCATCACACCACTCTACCCCGAGAAAACAACCAAACACCACTTGTGACAGACACCTTTGCATAGATATTTTTTCAAATTATCACTCTCCTATCTTGATTTCAAATGTAGAATTTTTCCCAAATTCTTCTTTATAGTCTTCTTTTTTCTCTCACTTCCTCTACGTCTCTGTCTCTAATGAAAGGTTGCAGTGTAGTCAGAAATACTGCCTGCTGCCTTATTTACTCCCTACAACGTCATCAGCATATGACCAACAATACAATCCACATCAATAGTAACACCTTAAAATGATCTGATCAGTATACTTAAACTTTTAAAAAGCGTTATTAACAATAGAATTCTGAAATATTTTTAAAATAATCTAAAGTTGTCTTAGGAGGTTGAAGAAACAAAGTTTCACACACCAGAAATGGTGACAGATCTCTTATGATAGATACCAAATCACAGGAGGACACTTTATACTTAGTCTTTTGTGCTTGTCGTGCTCGGAATATACTCCTACTTTCAATTAGGAAATCATGAGAGCCGAGCGGGCTTCTCCCTGTCTCTCAGAAGGCATCTGTTTGAGAAAAAAGCTGCATCTGTCCGACCTTGAGGCGACTGCGTGCTCAATAATAATATTATCGCTCTAATTTATCTATGTGTTACTCTTATTCTTTAATTTACATTTTTCAAATGATTTTTATAACTCAATTTCATTTTTCATATTTTTTTCTCATTTTTGTAATATATATATATATATATCCAAAAATGAATATATATATATATATATAGTATATGTGTTTTTTTTTCATAGAAATTTATCTCATTCAAACTGATTTATCTTACTTATTCAATTCATTCATCAATATAGTCAATTTCATTATCAGCTATTGATAGGTTAAATAGTAGGACATGTCAAACACGTTAAGTGTTACAACAATGGTCAAGACTCTGCCATTTTGTGCAATAAATTAATCCCTTGGATCCAAGCTCTCATCCTATTTGACCAATTGCATCAGGATATCCGTTTGTACAATCCACTTTAACTGTCTATTATTGTATTATCTTTTTCAACTCCCGATCTGCTTTCGGAATAAGGGTTATAAAAGAAAGACTAATTTTATTCAACTGTGTATACATTATTAGCATAAGGCTTTTGATGGTGGAAAAGCCCTTACATGTAGTTCCACCTCGCCGTTTGAACCATGTTAGGAGGACATGGTGATATCTCTTAAGAGTTTTTTTTCATCCAAAATTGATTATGTTATCGTCCAAAGAGGAGCATCCATCTATTATGTTTGCTGTAATAAACATAAATACAAAAAGTGGAGGACAATACAGAACTATTCTGTAAAAGTACCGTGTTGTGTCAGTACCGTGATTATTTCCATCACTGAATCAAGAAACAACTCTCCAAACATTTATACCGTCAACACTCTCAACTAATTAATTCGAAACTCTACTCCGGAGTTTTTAATCCATGCTTGAAAAAAGTTGATGAGATCAATTCACCTGAACAATGTTGAGAAAAACTTCCGAACTCTCAAGCTAATTATTTAGGATTCAATACGGAGTTTTTCCATCATGGAAAAAATTTTTGAAGTTGAAATAAGATGAGAAATATTTCCTAGAAGTAAAAATGAGATGTATAATGTTTGAGTGAGATCAACAGCAATGGATATCCGGTCTAGAGAGCTTTTTCAATATTCCCAAGTCAAAGAATATTCTCTCTCTCAAAGAAAGTTTATCATCCTAAGGGATGCCTTATTTGAGATTGCTGTTTTGGTGATTGAATAATGTAATGCAAAAAATACTTTCTTAAAAGATTGTCTTCAAAATTCTCTGAAGTCACTTTATTATTTGATTCTCTTATTGGAGTGCTTTGAGTAAATCTGGAAAAATAAAATTCTTCTATTTGTTTCAGTTGCATTAGTTCATATTTTATTTAGAGAAGCAATCTTTACTGAAATAAAATTGAAAATGAACCGATGAGTTTTCAAGGTCATTTCCTGAAAGCAGTACCGCTAATTGGTAAATGATTGATGTATTCAAATTCTCCCACATCTATGAATTTCAATAGACCAATCAGACGCCGCTGGTAACATTTACCAATTACCGGTAAGGCTCCCATGAACTCAACCATTATTCAAATTGAAAAATCAATTTAAATTCAATTTTTTGTTCAACAATATCAGCTTTTATTATTATTGGTAACAACAATGAGTGCGAGTGTAGCCACCACCTCCTCTTTTTTACCTCCTTCTCCTTCTCTTCCTCCTCCTCTCCCACCTCCTCTTCCCCCTCCTCTACCACCTTCTTCTCTTCCTCCTTCACTTTCTCTTCCCCCTTCACTTTCTCTTCCTCTTTCTCGTTCACCTCATCTTCCTTCTTTACTTTTTCTTCTTCTTTCTCATTCTCCTCTTACATTAACTTCTGCTCCACCTCCTACTCCTCCTCTATCTCCTTCTATTCCTCCTCTTTTTTCACCAGTCTTCCTCTTCTTCAACCAGTCCTTCTATCCCTCCTTTTTCTTCACCTCCTCTTTGTCCTTCTCCTCAAACTCTTCTGACTTTTCTACTACTTCTTTCACCACGTCCTCCTCCTTTTCTTCTTCTTCTTCTTCTTCTTCTTCATCCTTCTCCTCGTCTTCTTGTTCCTCCTCCTCCTACTCCTTCTCCTCCTCCTCCTCCTCCTCCTCTTCCTCCTCCTCCTCTTCTTCCACCATTCCTCCTCCTCATCCTTTTTCTTCACTTTTTCGTCATTCTCCTTCTTCTCCTTAACTTCCTCCTTGATCTACTCTCTAATCATCTTCTCTTTCAGCATTTTTGTTTTTTGAGGATGAAGCCCACATAGGGTTAAGCCCACCTGAAGCCCACCTGTGCGAGGGTAATGAGTTGGATGATGGTGATTGATGTGCTGGACCTACAGTTTCAGGTAGGCTCCAAAAGTGATTTTTCAGCAGAGAACAGTGTCTTTTTTGCTAATCGGTCACCCTTACAAAGAGTGCCCAAAAGAACGCAGCTTATCCTTCAATTTTTCTGCCTCCTCTTATACATCTTTTTACACCTGTTTCTTTTCCCGCTTTTTTGCTTTTTCATCATCTTATCTTCATATGCTTAATTTTTTTACTTATTCTTTGTGCTATTTTTCTTCTCTATCATCTTTCATTTTCCAAAAAAATTTTATCAAGCACTTCCATATTTGATCAGAAAATATCAACAAGGTTCAGTCAAATACAACTATAAACAATTATTCTTCAATCATTCAGACTTGTAAAATTATTCCCACTTCAGAATAATTTCCAACCAACATGAGCATTACATTTCGGAACATTTCTGCAAATACCTCGAATATTGCAGTTACTTCTCCACGAAAAGACCTCTCAAATTGTCTGACTCGAATAAGTTCTCCAAATTCTCAGAACTCATTCTTTGTTTCTTCATGGAAAGATACTTTTCCAAATTCCCATACTAAATTATTTCCAGGTATTCCAGTAATTTAGGAATATTTCTCCATGCTCAAGCTCACTCTTATCCATTTTTCATCCACGTTTTCTTTCCCATTTGCTTTCTAGGAATTGAGAGATATTTCTCCATGCATAACCTTAATCTCATGCATCTCTACTCGCTTTTTCAATTCCATCTACTTCCACAGTATTCGCATTTTTCATTTTTTGGAGTTTTGTTATACTTCATGCAAAGATAACCAAAAGAAACATGTAAAAAATGTCATATGTCTTGTACATTTGGCTGCTTTTCTGCATTCGTAACCCTCTGGTATATAGAGGAATAGCTGCGGAAAATTCAAGCACCTGAAAAACGAAGATTTGTAGCCCTTTGCAATAACCAAGCAAATGCAATATGCAAAAGTCACATAATGCAAGAACTCACAAATTCATTCTATGTGAGAGTTCTTGTATAATTTTGTCTGAATGCCTTAAGGCCTTGCTGCAATGTTTATGAACGTTCCTCCAGCCTTTCTTTACTCAAGTGACACTTGAAAATTAAAGTAGTTTAAAGGACATTTCAAGAGTCCCTTGAGTCAATGGACACTGGTGGAACTTACATTATGACTTAATAACTTTGAGCTGTATTTATGAACGTTCCTCTCTGACTTCAGGGATTCTTGATATGTAACCTATGTTGATAGGCATTTCAAGAGTCCCTCGAGTCAAAATACACTACAGGAATGTTCATAAATACGGGCATCAATTTCTTCATGCTTCAAGGCCAAAATTGTTTAATGCATTAACACCTAATTGTTCATTGAAGTGAATTACAGATACACCTATTTAAAACAAGTATGAGGTCACATGATTTTTTTCAGATATCGCTGTCGGTTTAATCGAGTAAATAACTGTTTTGAGTGGATAATATTACTAAATATGAGTAAATAATAGAAGAAAATAACTCTTCTACTGTTTTATAACTGTTTTTATTTTTATTTATTTTTTTAATGCTGATGATGCCCACATAAGTTCGAGACTTGTGCGTGGGTAATGAGGTAATGATAACACAGATGCCAGACGAAGGAGCGGGATTCTAACATACGACCGCTGAATTAATACCCTCTAATCGAAAAAACGCAAAAAAGTTATGCAATTTTTTTAGTGATTATAAATGTTTAGTGTAAATTAACCTCTTTATTAAGGACAATATAGTAAAGTCAAAATCTGCTCAACAATTTTTGGCTGTTTTTTGTGTTACATTTCAAGTTAATTTTTCAATATGAAGGACAAGTTAGTATAGTCAAAAACTGTTCAACTATTTTAGACTGTTTTTAGTGTTACATTTCAAGAAAACTTTCTAATTGGTAGGCTCTCAGTGAAAAAAGACATTCTTTTTATTGGAGTGGAATTTCTCAGTTTAATATAATTTTTTAGTGAAAATGTTAATCTTAATTGGTGTATTACCCTTGAAAAATGTCTAGGGCAAATTCTCAATCTCAATGTTTTGAACAATATATCATATTTAAAAAAAAACCTAAAAATAGATTAGTTCTGGACTCTGTCTGTTGCATCTTCACTTTATTGTTATTCTTCTATCAATAGATGAATAAATAAAAAAGTCTGAAAAATATGAAGATAAAATTCTTTGAAGCTCAGAGCGATATTTGATTGCAGACCTTCTAGCATTTGAGATATTTTCAGGGATTCTTATGAAGCGTAATTTTGTTCTTCTCATCATTTTTCTTCTTCTTCTTTTTCTTTTCCTTTTTCTTCTTCTCTTCCTTCTTATTTTTCTCCCATCTCTTACACAGCAACTGTGAAACGTACTTGGAAACTTTTCTTTATTACTCTATCAGTTCAGACGCTTATCTTGACTTCGCCAACAATAAACCCCACAAACTCTCACGCCAACTCTTCACAGACCATTCTGAACCCTCTTAAAAACCCTACAAAACTCTCTAACTTCAACCCCCTTTCGAAAAAACCCTTCTGAACACACACATGAACCTCGGGGTCATTTGAACCTCCAGACAATACCTTGAACTTTCTAAAACTACTCAAAATCATATAATAATTATTGATTATATTTTTTCAATATTTTCAGGTTTGAATATTACATTTCCACCAACACTCACAACACCCATTTCTACACCCATATTTTATCTACACTCATTGCAATTTCCAAATCCCTCTGACATCTTCTCAATTCTCTGACCCTTTTTCTCTCTTGCTGGTGAAGCCCACAAGAGTCTGAGACTTGTGCATTGGTAATGAGGTGAATGATCATATAACGATGCTATGAATCATGAAACTACTAAACACTTGGTGTCTTGAACCACTGGGTAAGTGATAAAGCAGATATCGTCATGTTATTTCTGCCGGTCATCCTCCGAACGCAACTCCATTCAATTTCCTTGACAACAATCTACTGAAGCCTCCTAAACCCAAACGGCTCCCAAGCAACTCTTAAAGAGTCATTAAGTCGCGCATATCCAAATAAACGAGTCTGTAAATAGTAGGTTTTTTATATTAGTTCTAGCGGCTACCACAAGATAGCACCACTGGTAATATAAACAACAAATGAAAAGCTCATTATTGAGTGTACAGGTTACAACAGGTCTGCAGTATTGTTTAGATTACGATAAGGTAAACATGCCATTTTCCCAAGATCAACGAGTGTTCATTCTTGAACAGTATTTTACCAGTATTTAACGCCTCCAGATTTTTTCCTGTAGGGGTTACCTTAAAGGAAGGGTTTATAAAAGGCATTACAAGGAGAATAACAATATTAGTGCAGGCGTACTCCACACAGTGTCAACAAACGTGATAAAACGAATTCATGCATTTATTAATGATCAAGGCAGTCATTTTGAACATATGTCATAAGACATAAAATGTAGGAAATAAGTATATAATATGTTATTATATAAGTATATATGTTTATAAAATTTATAACAATTATAAATAAGTAATACCAGATAGAATACATTCCTACACAACCTTTTTTGATGTGCGCGACTTAATGAACGCACTTTATAAGAGATGGTTACATTTTTTTCTGGTTAATTACCCCCTATCGTAGAAAAATGTCCTGGGGTTGCCCTGGGAGAGAAAGTATTTGGATATGTGAATTCGTGGGTGGATGTGTGTGTATGTTTGTGTAGGTGCGACCAGTAATGTGTGGAATGTAAACCCAAGCAATGAACAATGAGTTGGTACGATCCACATAGAGCATATAAATAGCGCATGCGCAATGGAAGTGTCAACAGGTCTGCAGTATTGTTTAGATTACGATAAGGTAAACATGCCATTTTCCCAAGATCAACGAGTGTTCATTCTTGAACAGTATTTTACCAGTATTTAACGCCTCCAGATTTTTTCCTGTAGGGGTTACCTTAAAGGAAGGGTTTATAAAAGGCATTACAAGGAGAATAACAATATTAGTGCAGGCGTACTCCACACAGTGTCAACAAACGTGATAAAACGAATTCATGCATTTATTAATGATCAAGGCAGTCATTTTGAACATAATTATGTCATAAGACATAAAATGTAGGAAATAAGTATATAATATGTTAGTATATAAGTATATATGTTTATAAAATTTATAACATTTATAAATAAGTAATACCAGATAGAATACATTCCTACACAACCTTTTTTGATGTGCGTGACTTAATGAACTGTATAAGAGATGGTTACATTTTTTCTGGTTAATTACCCCCTATCGTAGAAAAATGTCCTGGGGTTGCCCTGGGAGAGAAAGTGTTTGGGTATGTGAATTCGTGGGTGGATGTGTGTGTATGTTTGTGTAGGTGCGACCAGTAATGTGTGGAATGTAAACCCAAGCAATGAACAATGAGTTGGTACGATCCACATAGAGCATATAAATAGCGCATGCGCAATGGAAGTGTTCACCCATATCACTCAACAAGCGCAGATCCACGCGCCTGGCCAACATAAATATTGTCTCAGCACGGCGACGAACGCGGTCTTTTGAATCCACAAATGGAAAATGGGTACCTGGGGTACCCCCTGGAATCCCCTATTCCTCTGTACCCTTCATAGAACACCTCTGAATCACCTAGACCCCCACAGCACACATCTAAAACACATTCTGTGCTCTCCCCTAGAATAGGCTTCTCTGAGTTGTTGCTTATACCGATGCCATGTACTCATTTCAGAACTCCATCTCTCACACTCTCACTCTTTCTCTACCCCTCTCTCACATTCTCTCTCTTCCTCTCCCTCTGTCTGGATCAATGTTATCTATGTGATGTTAATAATTTTGTTTTTAACCACTCATATGCAAAGTTTGTTAATTTACATGAATAAAGAAAGATAAAATCTTATCTATTCTAATCTCTCCATCTATCTCGGTCTATCTTTCTCTCTCCGCGCTCTCTGTCACTCACTCGCTCTCTCTATCACTCTCTCTCTCTCTTCCTCTCTCTTTCCATCTCTCTCTTTTAGAAAATATATTCTATTTAGAAAAATTATTTTATTTAGAAAAAAATTTTAATTTTTTTTCTTATATTGCAATATTTTTTATTTCTATTTTGATAAAAATGAAGTAGACTACTAAATTATGCTATGTAACTGTATTGACCTGGTTAGGTGTTGGAGGAAACCAAATGGTTTCAACCTTGCCAGGAGAAAAATAAAACAATCAATCAATCAATTTCTCTGGCTCTCTACCACCCCCTAAAATAGTCGAACCCAAGCGTTAGAATTGTTACTTCTTCCGGTAACACGGATCAATTTTATCACTGTCACATCTCACTCACTCACTCTTTCTTTCTTTCTCTCTCTTCTCTTTCTCACACATGACCACTCATTCTTCCTCACTCATACTATGGCACTCTCTCTCTTTATCACCCCCATTTGAATAGTCAACATCTAGCGTTAGAATTGTTGCTTTTCCCGGTACCATGGACCCATTTCATCTTTCCCCTCAATCTCTCTCTCACACTATCTCTTTCTGTCTCTCATTGACTCATTTTCTCTTTCTCATCCTCTCTCTCATTCTTCCCCCTCTTTTTGAAACAGCCAACACCTAGCATTAGACTATTGGCAGTATATTGATTAATACGATTTCATTGTACATGTAATGGCGCCTTCATTCAATCCACACGCACGGTTTGTATGCACGTCTACTGCATGCTGATCCAAATGCATGGTTTGTATGCTCACTTACTGCAAAATCAGATTTCGATTAGTGTAAACGATGATCAATCATGGTTTCGATAATCGACTATCAATAAATTATTATGATTTGGGCGATAGCTACAGTTTAGAAGGAGAGATAGGAGAGTGCTATTGTGAAGAGGAACAAACATGAACAGCTGGTGACTTACGAATTGGCGATGCTTCATTCGATGGAAAATTGGCTTCTCAAGTCTAACTTGAGTTAGGGAAAGTCTCGAGGGAGGTTGATAAATACGGTCCTTCAGTTACTTAAGGTAAGAGAAGTGGCCTACAAGTTTTGATGCTGAAATTTCATCGAACACCTATTTTTTTTGGCCACAGAAGCCGACTTTGGCATGTCACCAAGTGTAAGTGATGACTTGAATGATTGTGATTGTTGTGTTTGGCCTACAGTTTAAAAGGTGGGCTCCGAACAGCCGGGAATTAATTTTACAGCAGAGAACAGAGTCACTTTCGCGAAAAGGTTTGAGCTTTGCTCAATGGAATTTTAACTCCACAATTTTTTGTAGGCTACTTTTGCAAGGTAACTAAAAGCCTGTGCCATAACATGAGAAGTAATAGCCATGAACCGTAGCAGGTTTTTGTTCAATCAGATGAAGATAAGCTACGAACTGCTGGGCCCTCTTTGTAAGGGTGACCGATTGAATTGACTAGCAAAAAATACCCTGTTCTATGCAGTAATATCGTTTTGTAGTGATGAGGAGCCCACCTAAACCTTCAGGTCCAACTCATCAATCACCATTATCCAACTCATTACCAACGCACAGGTCTCAGACTTATAAGGACTTTATCCTCCAAAAGGAGAATAAAGTCCAACTCATTACCAACGCACAGGTCTCAGACTTATAAGGACTTTATCCTCCAAAAGGAGAATAAAGTCCAAGTCATTACCAACGCACAGGTCTCAGACTTATAAGAACTTTATCCTCCAAAAGGAGAAGGGGAGGAAAAGGACTAGGAGAAGTAGTAGTAGTAGTAATTGTAGAGGAAGGAGAGAAAGAAGAAAAAGAAGAAAAATGAGGAGGAGAAGGAGAAGAAGAAGCAGAAAAATGAGGAGGAGAAAGACGAGGAAACGAGGAAGAGGAGGAGCTGCGTGAGGGGGGTAGCTAGAGGAGAAGGAGTAAAAAGCGGAGAAGAAGAAGGAAAAGATAAAAAGGATGAAAAAAGGGTGAGACAAAAATAATAGGAGAACGTGGAATTATGACAAAGAGGTGGGACGAGAAGACGAATATAAGAAGAAGAAGTAGAAGAAGTAAAAGAAATAGAAGAAATAGAGAAGTAGAAGAAGATGAAGAAAAAGAATGAAAAATGATGGAATAAGACAAGAAAAAAGAGGAGGATAGGGTATGACAAGAAGAATAGGAGAACGTGTAAAGTAAGATGAAGATGTAGAAAAAGAAGAATATTTAGAAGAATGTGGTGTTGAACAAGGAGGAGGAGTAGAGATAAAAAGAGAGAAAAAAGAGATGTATAGAGTGTTGAAGAGAAAGATAGGATGAAAGAGAAAGGCAA
Source organism: Conomelus anceps (assembly GCA_948455865.1). Classification (NCBI taxonomy): domain Eukaryota; kingdom Metazoa; phylum Arthropoda; class Insecta; order Hemiptera; family Delphacidae; genus Conomelus; species Conomelus anceps. The sequence goes on from OX418216.1 coordinate 20,763,323, forward strand.
CTCATAAAGAGAAGAGGTATAAAGAGAAGAAGTAGAATATGCAGAAGAATGAGGCAAACAAGCAAGAGGAGGAGGGGAGATGAAAAGAAAGTAGATCGATAGAGATAGAATGAGAGCGAGTGATGATGAGTGAGTTGATGTGAGAGAAAGACGACCCTCAAAAAGCACAGCTTCATTGCAAAGGTCAACTACTACTATAAAGTACTCTGATATAGCTGCTGGACACCCCTAATAAATTACCCTTCTCAAATTAAAGCTTATCGTCTGAAAATTGCACTATCAGCTTTCTGCTTTTCAACACAATATTTATTTTGTTGTATAGCCAGCGGCAAATTTTGCGCTCTCAGCATTTTACTGAGAATGACTGGTATCTGGGGTCATTAATAATAATAACAACAAATCTATTATTTATGTCTTTGTTAGAGATTCGTTTGTTTGAAGTGGTTTATCAAAAATGACTGACTAGCCGCTCGTGGCCTGGAATTGTGTGGCTGCGCTGTTTTTATGTACGATTTTATTCGCTTTGATATCATCTTTTGGACCAGTGAATCACAATTATTCTATTTTGTAGCTCACAAACTACGAGTAATATTTAGTAAGGACACAGTTGATTCACAATTCATTACCTTTTTTCAACTTTATTTTGTGTATCCTGGCTGACTGCAATCCTTAAGAACATAAAAACATTATTATAACATAAGTACATTAATCGGGATCATTACAACAATACGAGATACCACAATTAAATGAATACCCGATAAAACCAGCAGTGGGAAGTGATAGCCGAGTGCTATAGCAGGTATCTGTTCAATCAGAGATATCTGGGCCATCTTTGTAAGGGTAACCGGTTAGATTGGCCAGCAAAAAAGACTCTGTTCTCTGCTGAAACATGCTAGAACCACTTCCTGGTGGTTCGGAACCCACCTTAAACTGTAAGTGAAACTCATCAATCACAATCATCCAATTCATTACCCACGCACAGGTGTCAGACCTATATGGACTTCATCCTCCGAAAAAAAAACAGAAAAAAACGTACCACCTGACATAATGTATATCTTGGGTCGGTATTTACCTGGGGAAGGTATAACAGTAACTTCAACATAATTATTTTGTATGCGGCACTACCACTTGATAAATTGGAAAGGGTTTCTTGGTACATATTTCAAATACTTGATGTTAATTACTCCTTATAGTTAGTCGCTTTAGTCCGATAATTAATTTTCAGTAAACACACATAATATATTTATAACTGATTCCCATCACACTTTATCCAGGCATTGGCTGGCAAAGCGATTATAATATTTTTGTAACCACTTTGGCCTACAATCACTTAAAAAATTTTCGTTACAACTATAGCAGATTTGAAACAACTTAAAAACTCCAAAGTGATTATTAGCATAGCATGGATAAAGTTGTGCGCCTATCATCTTTCTATCAAGTTGTGCGCTTTGTCGCATTGAATTTAGAGTCAGACCCTTCCCAGGTAAATACCGACCCAAATTGTACGTTTTGTCGCGAAAAATCAAGTGATACCTTATATCGCTGTTACGTTATGTCGGGACACCAAATTAAATAACGTGATATAGATAGTACCTTCTTTGATTAAGCCAGGATCACTCGCGCTAAGGGAAGTTCCGTGAGGATCGCGCCGTTAGATTGGATCTAACATTCAATATTTACCTTGGATTTGTAGTTGTCATTTTTAAAATTTCAAATTGAGGGGTTAAAATGGGTTCTGAACTTTTTCATCGATTTTATTCGTGAAGCGAGTGTCTAGATTGCTCTAGGAGAGCAACAAATAGCTTCGAGACTTGGACAGTTATGCGATCACCGTTATATTGGATCTAACAATTGCCGGCTTCCATCACTTCCATCGATCTTGGTGACCTACCCCACCACACCGGATCAAAGTCACTAGCCTAAAGGGTGGTCGAAATATACAAGAAAGCAAAACTAGAAGATCAATGACATGCAACGAGGATATAAAAAAATCATTGAAAACCTGACATGCAACGGGGATATAAAAAGTTTATTGAAAACCTGGGACTGCAAATACAATAAAAGATTAAAAATGAAAAAATAGGTTGTAGGCAATTTGATCCTTCCATTAGAAACCCATTACTATGAATAAAAATGTTAGTTCCAATCTAATAGCACGAGTGATCGTGGGATAAAAGACCCCAACCCAGGTACCCATTCTATAGAATATTGTTCGTTGTCCGTTAGTTGACCGAACGTATTGCAATTATGTAATTATAGACTTCTCATGTTTTAATAATATCTCTTTTGCGCAGTATTTTAATCAAGCAAACACTGAAAACTGATAGTTGTTTTGTGTTTTGATGTGATACGAATCATAAATAGGTTTGTGAAAAACAGACATGTAATAGACTACGCGAATTGAATCAAGGGTTAGGTCTGATGACTGTGTTTAATTTTACGATGGTGATTATAATTAAGTTCATCGAGGATGTTCCTCTGAGTAAGCACCCTTATTCTTGGGCTTGAGGTCTACTGTTCACAGAGCTACTAGTAATCATTTAGTTTTTTATTCCCAATGAGAATGATTTTATGAGTATATTCACTTTGAAATCACATGACTAGTTTCCTATTCATAGGGCAAACTTGTAGAGGAAGAAGAAGACGTTAGAAAAAAGTCGCAAAATACATAAATACGGAATCATAATTATTTTAGTTCAAAACAGAAGCTTTCCGTCCCTGGCACTTTGTCAATTTCCCTGAATCATCCATCTTAAGGAAATTATACTGGTTCAGTATTTGACAAGTCAAGTCAGTAACAGGAAGTGGTGACCCATCAAGTGTGCAACAACTCATTTTGAATATTTTCTTCCCTTCAGTTTTGTTGCCTTCTTTAGTGGCTTAGTGCCTTAAACCAGAGCAGGGACCGGAGCAAACGCAAGATTAATGTTCCGTGTCAAAGTCATACTTCTAAATCTGTTCTACAGTCTTGACAAGTTCCCTTCCCCCTCACAATCTATGTGAGTGGACCCTCCTACTTCTCAATTTCTGTTGTCGTCCTCATTTAAAACAATACTCTACTTCTTCTCCTTCTTCTTTCTCATAATCTTTTCTTCACCTCCACCTTCTTCTTTTTCATTCATCATCCACTTCTGCTTCTTCTCCTCCTCCTAATTCACCTCCTCCTCACCCTTCTACTCAAACAACATTCTCTTTTTCTCCCTCCTCCTCTTTCCTCTTCTACGACTATGTAATATTTCTCATTTTCTACCTCATCATTAGCTTCATTTTCTCCTCCTCCTCCTCCTCCTCCACCTTCTCCTCATCCTCCTCCACCTCATTTTCCTCCTCCTCCTCCTCCTTCTCCTGCTCATAACCATCCACCACCTCCTCTTCCTCATTCACCTTCAACTTTGTCTTCTCCTTCCTCACCATTCGTATCAGCTTCTCCTATTTTTCTTCCTCATGTTTCTCAGTATTTCTTCCGCTTTTCCATTTCCTTCTCTTCCTCATTCTTCTCCATCATCACCTTCTCCCCCTTCACACCCTCTTCCACCATCCTCTTCTCCATCGCTTCTGCTACTTCTCTTCCTCCTCTACATCCTCATCGTCTCTCTCCGGCACCTCCTTCTTCCTTTTTATCGAACGCTTCTGCTTCTCCTCATCCTCTTTCACCTCCTCACAATTCACTTCCTCAACCACCACCTTCTTCAGCGCCATACGCTTCTGTCTCTTCACCATTCCTTACTCATTCTCCTTCTTATCATCCACCTCCTTCTTCTATTTTTCTCCGTCACATTTTCCTCAAATTCTTTGTTCTCCTCCTACCACGACACCTCCACTTACCCCTTCTCCTCCTCCTTCTCTTATCTCTCCTCCTCTCACTCTCCTACTCTTATTCCTTTCCCTACTCTCTCTTCTCCTCCACCATCCCATTTTTTCTCACTCTTCATACCACGTCATCTTCCTCTCCATCATTTACTTCTGCTTCTTTTTCTCCTCCTTCTGCTCTTTCTCTCCTCCTTCTACTCCCCCTCATTCTTCTACAAGTTCTCCTTCTCTTAATTCTCCTTTCTACTCTTCAACATGCGCTTCTGTTTCTTCTTCTTTTCCTCATTTTTTTCCTTCTTCCTCTTTCTCAATGTCCAAATCCTTTCCCATCATAAATTGAGCGGTTCTACAAACAAGTAAAATCTTTTCCAATAACTGCAAGATAATCTCTTGGCTGTGCTCCAGTCACCAGTTTTCTCCAAAAGAATTTCTTTTTTTCTCCTTGTGTCACAGACTGTTTAAGTCGATGCTAGCAATCAACTCAACCAGATTATGGACCCTTGCAATAATTTGTTGACCAATCCGATGCCAGGAACCATTTCTAGTGATAGCCAATCATGTAACGAACCTCTTTGAACCGGCGTATCTACTCCAATCAGAGCTCAGAACGTAAGAGATTCAAGGCTCAAGAGATTCAAGAGATTCAAGAGTCTTCCTAAACTCTCGGAAGAATTGAAAAGATTTTTACGTCAACAAGGACAATCTTATTATCGTTCTCATACCACAAAGACTGAACACAACACTATTGAAAAAACCACATATTTTAAAAACTAGTTGGTAAGTAGAGAGATTGCATCTACATTCATTTTTCGCTATAGCTGCATTTTCTCTCTCATAGTAAAACCCAAGGTCCATGAAAATCAAGGTTAATAACCTTGAGTGAACCACAGTCAATTTGAATTAATTGCACTGATAAATTACAATAAAAACATGAAGATTGGATGGATGAAAATGTGTTGAAAAAGAGTATGAATTCAAATTCAGATTCAAATGACTTTATTTGTGTAAATTTACAATGTTTTTGAATGATAAAAGTATTATTAATATTAGCAACTCTCAGATCCCCTAGTTGAAGTTAAGTACAGTTGATTTTGAATCGTAAACATAATGGTTGAATAGTTTGAGTAGGAAAGTTTATAAATACAAGAAATATATATGGATATATATGCACAATAAATATATATATCTAAGGTATAGTACAGCAGAAATTGTTTAAAAAAAAAACATAATGAAAGTAGAGCTTGGATCTGAGAGATGAATTACACGAAGAGGCGAATTCTTGGCCATTGAGGCCATTCTTACACTCAACCTTTTACCTCAACATGTCCTACTAGTTTAAATTGATTTAGATGAAATCGTCTAATACGGGTTATCTAAGTAAGATAAATCAATTCAAATGAGATAAATTTAAACAATTTTACATTTATACATTAGAACAAAAAATGAAAGCATATTGAAAATAATTTGTGGATTAAAAAAAGTATTATAAAAATGAATAGATAAATAATTTAGATTATAGATAATAACCTAACCTAACTTAAAGAATTATAGTATAATTGATCATGCAGTTGCCTCAAGGCCGGACAGACGCTGCCATTTTCTCCAATAGATGTCTCCTCAGATGAATAAGAGAAAGGAGAAGATAGAAGAGGAAAGAAAGAAAATCGAGGAAGAAAGAACCTGATAAAGCAAAGGAACTGATGAAAGGAAGGAGAAACTGAGTCACAAAAGAGAGAAAATATGAGATTGTTTGAGGGAGTAGAGAGAGCGTTCTTATTTTAAAGCCGTAGTATCGCTTCATTACATCGTTAGAGGGTTGCCAATGTTGTAAAGAGAGTAGTAAATAGGCCGTTGAAGTGTGAAATGAAGGATTACAGCGTAGTAGTGCCTGTGAGTGCGCGTTGGCGCGTGAATAAAACCAAAATGGCGCCCTGTGGGGTCTGTATGGTTTCTGGTTTGAAGAGACTATGAGTTCAGAAATTTCCAATAATTACCAAAATCTGTTTGAAATGTTTTTCTTCTGTTTTGTTTCTTCTGATTTTCTGTTTTAATTTTGCTTCTTATTTTGGTCTGTTTCATTATTACAAGCTTGTATTCATTGGTGTTAGTATTTATTTATTACTACAAACTATAATTTGAGTTTTTACTTGTAGACTGTACTCGTGATTTGTAGTTTGTTATGAAGCAGAACACATATATAAATATATTTATATATTTGTTCTGGGGTCTATTTCATTATTACAAGCTTCTATTTATTAGTGTTGCTATATGCTATTTATTAATTACCACAAACTTTCATAGAAGGTTTACATATTTTTTCCGTGAATTGTAGTTTATTATGAAGTAGGACCTAGATTATATATGTGTTCGTCTATATGAGTTCTTTACCCTATTGTATGAACTCAATTGAACTATTAGTGGTGTAGTCGTGAATTTCACAGTTTAGGAACGTTCTTCCATGCCCGTAGTTAATTCTTTGGAGATACCGGGGCACAAAACGAATTTGGGAGTCCTTTTTTTCCCACTTATGACCATTTTTGCAGGTTTGAGTCCCTTGGGGCAGTACCTCGGTTGTTCCGAATATTTTTTCCAAGCTGAAGTACTTTGGTTCAGTATAAATGATGAAAATAAAACTTGGATGAACAAATGACTTTCGAAATAAGAAATTATAAATTTATAAATTGAAACTTAAAACTAAACTACTGTATGTAATAAATAAAATATTTGGTAATATAATAAATTTTAAACTAGACAAATGCTTGTGTTATCAACATTCCTGTGTCCCTTGAATCGACTCTTGAAAAGCCCATATTAATACATACATCTCAAGAAGCCCTCCAATCAAGAGAAAGTGACGTAATGACGTAACTCATGAGTAGGTCATTCCACTGACTCAGTGACATTGAAAATGATAACAGTGTATCTTATAGACAGGAATGCTCCATGATACAGAGCAAAGAATACTCTTTCATGTCTCTCGCATCTTGTATCAATTCTAAATGAGTAAATTTGCTGATAGAACAAAACAGTGTTATAATTGTTAACAAAAGATGAATAATACTTGAAATCAACGTTAAGATGACTAATCAAATTCTGATTTGTCATAGATTCTAAGCGGGTGTATTGAATGAGTTGAAAATTTATCAAGCAAGTTTGACGATTGGAATTCATTGCATATCTATGGAAAATTTCAAAATCAAGTTTATAAGGGCGCTTGCACAGTGGAGCTCCGATACTAGAGCCTGGAACATTGCTGCAAAATCAAACACTGACTGTGTTTAATGGCTTGAGTTAGAGTGGAGTAGCAATGCATTGTAATTGAAATTTAAATTTTTGTTAACTTTTCATGTGAAATTTAACGACTTGCAGTCAAATATTTGTTAAGAATAAGTATAACTCACTTAATCTTAACAAATATTTGACTGCAAGTCGTTAAATTTCACATGAAAAGTTAATATTAACAACGCAGTTCGTCATGGAACAAGAAATCCAGGAATTTAAATTTTTGTATTCCTGTAATTTTCTTTGTTCACTAAAACAAATGAATAAAATGATAGGGCTCTAGAAATAATTTTATTAAAAATATTGATTCACACTATGTGATAATTAGTCCTTAACCAATAAGAGAAATTAAAAAGCTGTCGGTTTTACCTACATGAATGTTTGAATTACAACTTTTCGATTCATATGATTCAACTTGAACTTCCCCCCCCCCCCCCAACCAGTATCATACTTGCGTTCATTTCTGAAAATTCTCTTCAACATGCTCATTGAATAATAACCACATATTTTCATTCATACAACCCTTATAAAAGACTTTAATTGTTAATTTGTCGATAGAAAAGCACATTATATGAAAATAATGTTTAAAAATAACGACTTCCACCCAGCGAGCAAGTTTCACTTCTATTGGTGAGGCCTCATGTAATATATTATTTGTAAAATTGTTTATATTTAGATTATAATCATGTTTCATTGGTCATCTTAATCCAGTTTGCATTGTATGTTGGATATTTTCATGTATCGGTAATAAATACTTCGACTTTGAACTTTGACATTTTGTAATATTTGTTCTTGAACCAATGAAACTAATAAATTACCTGATAGTTCTACGAGTAGAAATAATTGAATTATAAGTTTTAAATAAACATGTAATAATATTTTTTTGGATCAATGAAACAGGATGATAGTTCTTGCCTTAAAAGTGATTCCTCTCATACCAATAAAGCAAATGATTGAGCTTTCAGTTTTAGCAGTAGAAATATAATAGTTGCATTACAAATTTTCAATTCAAATGTTCAGAAAACTCTTCTAGGATCACTGAAGCTGATTATTATTTAAAAAATGATTGAATCATAACATTTCAATTAAAATTTTGTTAATTTTTACATTTTTACATTCAATTTTTGGATTGATAAAACGAGATCTAGTACATAAGTAGTGAAAATAGTGAACTGTATTGTGATCTCTAGTATTAATCAACAGAAGTTTATTTTCCCAAGTATCTTACTATTCTTCGCATTCTGATTTACTTCAATCAAAACCTATACATCCCTCTTCAACACATTATCCCTCTCTGGCTGCACATTATAATTCATTCTTCCATTCTTTGATTCAGATTCTTTCATTAATCATTTTATTTATCTGCTAATCTGCATTTATCTATAAACAGTTCTTTAACAATTCGTCTGCACTCTATTATTCACTCTATCAATTTTTTTTGGGGGGGGGGGGGGGGGGGGGAAGGATGAAGAACACATGTGTGAGACCTGTGCGTGAGTAAAGAGCTAGACGATGGTAATTGATGAATTGGACCTACAGTTTTAGGTGGGTTCCGACCCAACGATAAGTGATTTTACAGCAGAAAACGAAGTGTTATATGCTGTCTATCAATCGGCCACCTTTACAAAGGTGGCCCAAGAGTTCGTAGTTATCTTATCTTGCTACGGCTCACGGCTTACATTTCCCTCAATTCTTTGATTCTTGATTCTTTGATAGGCTACATTTAACTCACTCCTACATTTAAACTACTCAATAAATGTAAAGAATAAACGATATAAATAGATAGATTGTCTTTATCAAGGGCGGATTTGGGACTCAGTGCCCTCTCTTCCTCTCAACCCAATATATTGTAAATGCTCCGCCTCATGTAACGGACAATAGCTGTGGACGAATTGGAGCCTAATGGAGAAATCACTAATGGACGGCTATCTGTTCTTTCAATTCATTTTAACTACAATTCATTGTTTACTGATATGGCTCTCACTGATAACACATTGAATAGATTCAATAGAAAGGCAATTGATAGAACACTACAATAAAATGGGAACATTGGTTGCAAAGTGTGGACAAAAGAGTAATAAGAGAGAGTGAGAAGAGAGGAGAATAAAAGAGTATAAGGAGAGAGAAGAAGAATAGAGTAAAATAAGAGAGAAGAAAAATATAGAAGTTGGTGGGAAAAAGAGAGAAAAAGTAAACAGAAGAAGAGAAGAGAATGAGAGAGAATAAGGATAGAGAAAAAGAATAGTGTTTAATGAGAGAGAAGAAAATATAGAAGAGTTAGAGGGAAAAGAGAGAAGAAGTAAACAGAAGAAGAGAGAAGAATAAAAGAGAATGATAGAAAAGATGGTTGGTTATCTTCGTACAGGGATAGCTTTCGGTATTCACATGACAAAAACACAATAAAACAAATAAATACAACAGACATTCACCCAAAATAGCTTTCTTGCATTGGCTTTCAATTTTTCACAAGGAATTTCACATCGAAGAACAAAGAGCAATTCTTTCCACTTCTAGAATATTAATTTAGAATAAACTAGCTGGCCCGACCCGCGTTGCTGCGTTTTCATAAAAATTCTCCTTGATTTCATTATTCGCCACCTCCCGCTGAGGTTACATTTAAAATTTGGAAAGAAGTTAGTCCTAGGGCTCTTTCAGCTGATCATAGAGGCTTCTTTGTTTTCTTAATCACCACCTCTGAATGAAGAAACATTTCAAATTTAAACCTCCTACGACTATAAAGCCGCGTCTCCACCAACCGAACATGTCTGCCGAACATTGTTGGCGAATTCAAAAAATGGGCAAACATTAAACATATGGGTCACCGAACATGTTCGTGAGTTCAATTGAAATGTTCGGTCTGTGAACGAACAGTGATGACCAACAACAGGTTCCCGCCACTAACCGATCATAATGTTCGAGAAGGCGTCCACACCAAACCAACTCAAAAAATGTTCGGCGACATCAGCTGATTCCAGCGAACACTGTTCGCTGAGCATGTTCGGTTGGTGGAGACGCGGCTTAAGGGTAGAAGCTAGGTTTTTTATTTTATTATTCGCCACCTCCCACTGAGGCTGCATTTCAAATTTCTAGCTGCATTGGTTAACAGATGTCATCAACCTGGCATAACTACATTTCATCATACCCAGTCGCGTATGTTACCTACATATTGCAAGGCTCCGACTGCATGGTAGCCTACATGTCTTTTGCTGTTCAAAGACAGCGTAAATAACGCCGCTAAGGGGCCTGCCATTTGATTAAAAACTGTTGACTTCTATCAGCTGTTCCTTTAAGCTGTTTGGCCGGCAAGTTCAGTAGGTTAGGTCTATAAAATGGATTAATTAATAATAATTATTAGCTCCCCTATTAAACTTTATGGTGACATTTTTTATGCTTTTAGTTTTTGACAATTTACCTGTTGTGATCTAACAACTGATATGGATTAGGATTAATACATTGACATGTCATACACTGTAAGAGCTGTGCTCATGAAAATAACACAGTTTCACATGACGAAATAAAATAATAATAATAATAATAATAACTCGTCACTACGTTATTTTGGTGGTGTACTAGAATCTGTCAAAATGGAAGAATAATTGATCGAGATTTTCTTCAGTTCCCACAGGCCTTTGGGCGTTACAGCCCTCTGAGACAATTGAAGGTTAATCATCTGGTGTACTTCTTCAAACTCTTCTCGACTAAGACGAAAAATTTTTTTTAACTGTTCTGGTGATAGTTCTTTTTTCATTGCGAATGCCCATGCGTATTCAAGTAGTCTCTTTTCCCTAGCTTTGTCCCCTCTCGACCTCATGTTTCAATCAAGATGGATGATAGTTTTTTTTTAATCTTATTAATCCACAGTGAAGTAAAAATTTCTTTGTTATAATATTGAAAAACATTGAATAGGCCTATATGGTCTATCAATCTTATTAATCCACAGTGAAGTAAAAATTTCTTTGTTATAATATTGAAAAACATTGAATAGGCCTATATGGTAACAAATGTGAATAAGGAGATATTTTGTTGTTTTTTTTTTAGTTTATTGAGAGTTATATTTTAGTTTATTGAAAGATATTTTCAGTCCAGGGTAAATTTATTTGGTTAAGCGACTCACCCCTCAGCACAAACTTGGCTTACAAAGGGGTGAACAATCTTTTTTTTCATTCTTAAATCATTTTTAGTTTAATATCCTATATTTATTTTGTCTTGAATATTCTATAATTTTATTCTATTTACTTTTTATTTGAAAAATTAAAGTTTATTTTATTGTATACTTATATATTTTGCACCTTGGAATGTATTTGTGTCATATGAAAATGTATTGTGCATTTTGATTGGTTGAATAAAAAATTATTATTTTTCTTATTATTATTATTATGTACAGCAATAGCAATGAATCGAACTCCGCATCCGAATCTGACTCTGACCAATAAATCTGAATCAAGAAATCTTGAAAAAATGTTTACAAACACAATAGACCTCAAAAATCACATCCACCTGCGTCGCACTGTAGAATGAAACTGCCTCCCAACATGCGCTTTAAACTGTGCGACACGTTTCTGCCCTGCTCTGCTCTGCCCTGCGCGCCTGTGTCGCACTGCTCAACGTGCGCCCCATCTAAATGAGGCTGATGAAGCTTCTCTCTAAAAGCGAAATGCATTCATCCAGTATAAGTGAATGAAAATTATAATTTTAAAAGGAATGCAGTGTCAGTTCTGATATTATATTCTTTAAAAAGTATTTCTTCACGGAAAAAACCACAGATTTACATTCATTCATGAAGACATTATTGTCTACTGCCGTGAGAGCTAGACACAGATACAGTATTAAGATAAATAAATGTATGATTGCCCTCACTAAGATTGAACTCGACTGACTCAATTAAAATGTATAACAGGTGTGATATTTTACTAAATCTGTATCTACAAATAAGAATGAATTCTGAGTGTATGTTCTTACGAGTGTATCTGTACGAGATATAATTTTTAGGTGAAACGTAATCAATTTTTCCAAGATTATTCCCATTAGAGATCAATAATACCGCACAAAATGAAAAACTGGTGGGCGAATAAAAAGGAAAGGTCTAAAAAATGAACCACAGTTACTTAGCAGTCTTGAGAGCTTTGAAAATTTTATGATAATAATAATAATAAAATATCTAGCAACATTTACTGCTTTATTTTTAATAAACCGATACAACAAAGAATCCAAGGACTCTACGAATTTACATAACATGATTATCATTATTATCAGTAGTGCTAATAGGCCTATGCTCAATGTAACTTCATCGGTTTCTATAAACATTTTATGCTTCCTGATTCACAAGAAAATCACATCAGCATTTTTCTTAAAAAAAGGTTTGTTTCTTCTTTCTGTTCAACAGATCTCATAAGGCATCATTTTCTCTGTTAGCCATGTTTTTGGCATGTTTGAATAGTGAAAAGTAATTACTTATCAATGTTTACAGAATTACCTTCACAAACAATATAAGTCCAAGAATTCTTCATTATTTGAGAAAGCTTTCCTAGGAGAAACAATATCTTGTTTCACATTTTAATATTGGAATAATGTGAAATTTGACTTAAAATTTCTGGAATATTATTGATTATATTGATTTTAAAATTCGTTGGATGGTCGCAGCTATTCAAATATTAAATTATAATACCGTTCAATAATTTTTTCATTATTTATTTATATACACAATAACAATAAAGTGAAGATGCTGCTCTCTTCGCTAATGTTGACTATGCTATATTGACTATAATATTGAGGTTAATATTCACTGAAAAACTTATATAATAAAGTTATTATTTTCACTTGGAGGTTCTAAATTGAACATTGAGTTTAATTTACACTAAAAATTCAGATTCGCTGATAAACTTCACACAAAAAAGATTGGGTTTTTCCAGTAAAAGGATACTAACTTAAAAGTTCACTCGGAATGGGTGAATGGGCTAAATATAGTGTTGAAATCTAGAAGTTCTTGTACCTAAGAATAAATCTATCCATTTGTTTTCTCTACCGATGCACATATTATATACACACCTACACACACTCTCAGACGTGAAGATAGCTACCACAATATTCATCTACACTGATTTCCTATGGAATTTTTTATATGCGGCACAAGCACTGTACGTGCGTACAAAAGTTTAAAAAAATTAGAATAAATTTTTCAGCTCCCAAAAACCAACCAAACTTGCCACGTTATTGGAAAGTTTACTCTAACTGGGAGTCTGTGGAAGAATCTAGTGTATGTGAGTGAGAGAGATTGGGAGAGAGAGAGGAGAGAGTAAGTACGAGAGTGAGAGAGTGTGAGCGAGTGAGTGTTGAGGGACAGAGAGAGAATGGTTGAAAAAATACGAGTGTGTTAGAAGAAAGTAACCTTTGCTATTTTGTAGATTGGAAGGTGGTTTTATTAAAGAAAAGTGAAAGATAGAAAGAGAAAGAGTGTGAGATAGAGAGAAAGAGCAAAAGAGAGAGAGAGAGAGAGAGAAAGTGATAGAGTAAGACAGAGGAAATGAGAGAGATAGAGAGTGAGTAAGAAGGTAAGAGAAAGTTAGTGAGAAAGGATAAACCTTCGCTATCTTGTGGATTGTGATATTGAAGAAAATAAGAAACGAGCGAGTGAGTAAGTGAGAGAGAAAGTTGCGTGAGAAGGCTAGAGAGAGAGTGAGAGAAAGTGAGTGTGTGAGAGTGCAAGAGAATGACGGAGAAGGATCAGATTGGTCGAGATTGTGCCTGAGAGAGATATCAAAGAGAGAGCGAATGTGTGAGAGACAGAAAAAGAGCGGGGAAGAAACAAATTTCGAAGCAGTTCATGTTTAGTGTGTGTGACAGTTATGATGAGGGGGGTGGGGGTTCGATCCAATATTCTGCCAAATTCATCGGAGCAAAACTTCTACATCGGTGAATATCGAATGTAACGGTTATATCTGGGGGAAAATCTGGCCCAAAGAAAGTAACAGTGTTGTAGAACCCACAAAAAAATATGCCAAATAAAAAGAGAAATGAATTTTCAACAACAACAAGAAACTTCTAGCCGTGCTAACAATTGGAGTAGGCGTTACGGAAAATTATTATCACGCTTTTCGCGCTCTTTTGGTCGCGCCATTTCAATCCCAACAGTCTCTGGTTCGCGCCAAAAAACGTGTGGTATAACTTCAAAGTACGTGCTCCTGTAACGGGCTTTTTTGTTCCAGTTGTTGTAGATTATTTTTCCATTTTCTAAAAGTTGAGATATCTCTCTAATTAACGGGGTTTACACACATTCGTGCTGAGATGGGAAGGGGTTAAAGGGTTTTGCGTGAAAGGGGCTCGTTATAATGGTTGTTGGGTTAGTGATTGGTGTGGAAAAGGTTGCGAAGAGAGGGCTTGTTAATAGTTGTTCTTTTGAGCTTTTTAGCACCCACAACTTTTGATTTGGTTTTTCGGAGTGCCAGATATGCGAATTTTCTGTCCCTAGCTTGATGTAACCAGAGAGAATAGAATAGTTACTATTCTATTCTCTCTGAATGTAACCGGGGCTTCTCACGAAATGCAGATAATTTATTTAATCACAACATAATTATGAAAATTTTATTCCTCCTGCTTCATCATAAAATTATTTTTCTGGAAAATAAAATGATAATAAGAGTATAGCTTTTATTGGTGGGGAGACTCTTAAGGGTAGTTAGTTCCACCTCGCCTTCTTAGCATGTTATGGGGAACATAGTGGACCTACTAACTTAGGTGGATTCCGAGCCACCGACTAATTAAGCTTAAAAAATCACCGGGATAAAAAAGCTTATAACATCATTCATAGCAGCACGGTCACCCATCCAAGCGCGAGAAATTTTTCTGGTATTTATCTGTCACAATTCGCAACCATAATTGTTCTGGAATTCAATTAGGTTGTACGAAAACAAGTTATTGTTCAATATTATCATCAAATTGACGTTATAAGCTTCATTATTACTTACCCGGTGGTTCGGAACCCGCCTTAAATAGTACCGTAGGTCCACAATGTTTCCCATATCTTGGCTTAAACGGCGAGGTGAAACTACCCGTAAGGTAGGGTGAGGATCTCCGCACCAATAAAAGCATGCTTATTATTATTAGCATTAATCAAAATGTTTTTGTTTTACGTCACTGGTTGTTTTTTCTGCTGATGATTCATGAATCTGAGACTTGTGCGAGTGTGACAAGATGTCCTATTAAAGGAAGTCCTATTAAAAAAAGCCTCATAGGCAATGGATGAATGTGTGGAAGTTTTATGGTAAGAGAACTAGTTTTATTGCTTTCTTTATTATTTGATTAAATTCTCAACATAAAGTATAATTTATCCACTAGGTGCTTCTAGGTGCGTCTGTGTTGTTTCACGTCTCCCCTTCACAATACTTTTTTATTTATTATTGACGATTCAATGTTGCTAAGCCTTGCTTATATTATGTGCAACTAAATAAATATGATTTGATTTGATTTTGATGAACGATGACATGAAATTTGCCAGACTGAACAGGGGTATAATTCGTTACTGCAAGAAAAACAGTTGTTGTAGGAGTAGCTTCACTGAAAATCAATCAATGAGCTTTCTGTTATCCATTATACATGGTATTCTTTTAGATTAGTAATCCTATGCTATCAATATATCCGTTATTCCCAATCAAACACATTGTCCAATAAATGTGTCATGGTTTAGAAGCTTAAAGAAGCCTTTTCAGGTATGAAGGCAAGGAGCTTTACTCTCCACACATTTTCTTTGCTTGAGTTCACCCTTAAGGGTCCCACTTTGAGCCCTTCCATATTCATTTTCCGGGGCAGTTTTTTTTTTGAAAAGCGTGCAATATTTTGCGAAATGTCTACCTGTTAATTAATGATGGCTTACTTTGTGCCTGTCAATGGAGGCACGGATGAATGGATTGAGAAAGCAGAATAGATGATGAATGAAACCTGAAAGGGGAAAGTTGATAGGAGGCTCTTTCAGTAGCAAATATCTTCGTTCAAGCAATTTGTTTCTCTTCTGATACTCAGGTTTGCCTTTAGTTTCTTATATACCTCAAATATTTCTTTCTACTTTCTTATTTCTTCTTTCTTCTTTCTTCTTTCTTCTTTCTTCTTTCTTCTTTCTTCTTTCTTCTTTCTTCTTTCTTCTTTCTTCTTTCTTCTTTCTTCTTTCTTCTTTCTTCTTTCTTCTTCCTTCTTTCTTTTTTTTTCTTTTTTCTTTTTTCATTTTTCTTTTTTCTTATTTCTTCTTTCTTCTTCATTCTTCTTTTTTCTTTTTATTTTCAAGCACTAGTGTACAGATGGACGGACGGACAACGGCACGATTTCAATAAGGCCTTCTCGGGTCCTTAGTAAAGTTTAATTATTTTACTGAACTGTGTGGCCTAAGAAAGAGATCAGACCTCGATTGCCACTACAGTATTTACTTCTCCAAAACATCTCGATTTAATTACGCAATTAGATCAATACTATTGCAATCTACTCGACCCCTATCTGTGATCAAACCAAATTTCAACTGGGACCAAGCAACAGTTCAAAGACCAGTTCACACCGATGCTGCATAGAGCATTTCTGTGTTAAGTAGACCGAAGTTCGAGTCCATTTCCAACCCATCAATTTAACTATCCCTGGTTGAACAAGATGCGTACTGTAATAGATGCCAATCCAGTGTAAACAGGTGTACGCCTCTAGCCGAGATGGGAAGGAGTGAAAGCAGGGAGAGTAAGGAGAAGAAGAGGGAGGGAGAAGAGAGATGATAGAGGGAAGAAGGAGAAGAAGGAGTAGGGAGAAAATGGGTGGAAGAAGGAAAGAGAGAAGGAAAAGAAGGGAAAGAAGAGGGAAGAAAAAAGAAGAAGGGGATAGGTGTGAAGAGAAGAAGAAGGAGAAGAGGAAGGTAGAGGAGAAGGAGAGAAGGAGTAATAGAAGGAGAAGGAAGAATGGAGTAAGAGTGGTAGGAGAAAAAGATGAGGAAAATTTACGAAAAAGGGGGAGAATAGGGAGAAGGAGGAAAAGGGTAAGAAGAAGAAAGAGGATGAGGAAGAGGAGGGGAAGAAGAAGGAGGACGAGGAGGTAGTGTAAAAGGATGATGAAGAGAAGTGATGAGATGAGTAAGCAGTGTGAAAGAGTGGGAGCGATGGGAGCGGTGAGAGAAGAATAAGGACGAAGTAGCGCTAAAGAGAGGAAGGAGGAGAAGAAGAAGCAGAACGGTTGAAGAGGGGATGGAGAAGAAGAAGAAGAAGGGAAATGAGGAAAAAATAAGTAATGATAGAAAGGGTAGGCATAGTAAAAGAAAATGAGTGATAGGAGAAGAAGTAGAAGAAGTTAGATAAGAAAAAAGAACTCAATTGAGAAAAAAGAGGAGTAATTAGAGGAGTGAGCTAAGTGAATGATTAGGAGTAGAAGTTGGAGTGGTGGGAGAAGGAGAAAGAAAAGAAGAAGACAACGTAGGAGAAGGCATAGGAGGAAAAAAAGGAGGAGTAGACAGAGCGATTGGGAAAGGGGTTTAGTGGGAGTGGTTTCCAACCAGAGAAGAGGAAGAGGAAGATTATTGTGAAGAAGAAGAAGAAAGTCAAGAGTGAGGGAGAATGAGAGTGTGTGTGTGTGTGTGTGAGAAAGAGAGAGAAAGAGAAAGTGATAAAGAGAATGGGAGTGAGAGTTTGATTGAGAAAGACTGTGAGAGAGATAGTAAGAGAGAGTGAGAGAGATTTGCTTTCGGATTGTGACCACAGATACCCAATTAGTACGGTGGTAGCAGTCCCTTTTAGTATCCCTACATACATCGTTTACCCGAATTCTGTAATCAATTCGGGCATTCAAGCATCATGTACTGGATCTGCATAGAACTGAGCCTTTTGCAATTTGAATATTTTATCGCCTTCTACCAAGGTCATACTGTATGATCACTATGTGATATAATGAAGCCTTGATTTTACTTTCAAGAGTTCTTGCTCACTAACACTGGAACAACTATTGAAAGGACCTTTTTAAAGAATACACAATGTCAACATTAAGTCGCAAATTTATAGACTATATTTATTTTTTATTTATTTTTTTTTTTTTTTTTTTAAGGATGAAGCCCGAGTCATGATTGATGAGTTGGACCTAAGGTATTTCCGAACCACCAGGAAGTGATTTTACAGCATAGAACAGTATTTTTTGCTAACCAATCCGAGAGCGGTCACTCTTATAAAAAGGGCTCAGGAGTTCGTAGCTTTCCTTATCTGGCTGAAAAGATACCTGCTGCGGTATCACTTTTCCAACTGACGCAATCATAATATGTACAAAATGTATTTCTTGAAGAAAGAAATTGATCGATTGATTTATTGATTGATTACTTTAAACTATGGATAGAAGAAGCCTAATTATCAATATTTAAAAACTATCAAAAATATTATTCTGGGGTGTGAAAAAATTCAAACGTGTTTCAAAAATGACTGACTGCATTGATTTAAAAATTTTAAAGGCCATTAGCACAAAAGAAAATAAAATTTAACCATCGTAAGATGACGCCATCTTACGGAGCTCAATAGAGAAATCGTTGCACTGGTTCCGTCAAATGACGTCATCTTACGGTGGTCAAATTTAATTTTCTTTCGTGCAATTGGCCGTTAGTCGGTCACTCATTGAATACTTATTCCAGTAATTCGATATCAGGGTGAGTTTTTATAGTAAAATATTTGAGAATTAAAATGGAAATTACTATATTTTCAAAATACAAAACAGTATAAAATTGTTTCTTGGATGTTGTATTCTTATGTCAGTTTAATTTATTATTAGGAAATTCAAGAACAAAGAAAACATTATTCTTCGCTACTCATTGTGTTTCCAGTTTCACTGTTACATGTACTTGTTTTTATGTCTCTATTTCTTCCCCTCTCTTCATGACAAATGCGTCTCTAGAATGTTCGAGTGAATAGTAGAATATATTTGTGGAAATTCCTACAATAAAAAAATCTTTTAAAAGTGGGTTTCAATATCCGCAGTCAGTCAGTTATTGTCCCGGCTTCCTTTACGTTGGAATTGAGTGAAAGTTTATGGCGGTAGTATGCAAATAAGCATAGCAGTGCTATTGTTATAAATTGTGATTAAGCATATCAATTACTAGTGATTAATTTATGTTGTAAATTATATTTAACAGTATACATTCTTCTACATGACAGAGCACACAGTACCAATTGCGATTGATGAAAGTGACAGACAATTGTGCTTCGTAAGTGTTTGATCATTGTTTCTAAGTCATTGAATAGATTATTGGACACTTAGTAATTAGTTTTTGTACAGTGATTTAGTAAATTCATTCTCAGCTGAACGTTATTGATCTATTTGTTTCTTATTTGTTTTTCTTGTGTGATATAACTGATTAGTGCGTGTTGTATCTAATTTGTATGCTATAATAAAGTTTGAGTGTTACTTTCAAGTGTAGCCAGCATTATTTTAGTTATAGAACCCGTAAAAGTATTATGATCTCATACAAGTCGACACCTATCATGTATTATATCACCTATTATTTAAATCATCATATTACATATTGAAAGTTATATCTATTTTCTTTGGACAATTGGACTGTTTACGTATTGCGTTTTTGAAGTGAACTCCTAGATTGATATTTTTATTTTTGAAAGAATCAATATTGTACTTCAAAGTGTAATTACTAGTTTAACTTGGACATTACCTAAAATTTTGATGTTTCATTTAAAAAATTGTAATGAGGTAATAGTGGGCTGTGCCTGTTGTATCTCCACTTAATTTTGTCTAGAGTAATGAATGAATGAATCAATAGACAGATAAAATGGAAATCATATTTTATATAAAATCTTATATCACAAATTTCTCTATTTTAATAGCATCCAATATCTCCATTATTAAATTTTTGGCTCCTTGATAATTTTTTAGATCTCGTAACTCTTTTTCTCCACTCATCCTTTTAGAGAGTTTAATGACTTAGTGATAAATTAACGATAAGTAGTTCAAACTGAAATGTATAGTCAAAAATACCAAATTGTACTTTCATTTACAAAAAAGTAGGCTACTGCGAGTTAATGAGACTATTTCATAAAAATATCACGTCTGTATACAACGGTTCATAAGCAAAATAATTAAAGAACACATTCTCAATACTTTTTAACGACTGTAGGCCGGAATATATAATATTTAAAACGCCAAAATCATAGCCAATTTCAATTAGGTTGACACTCAACGTTCTTATTGCTATCTTCTCTTTTATTCAATGTTAAGTCTTCTTTCATCTACAATTTGTTCTTCTTATTCTGTTTCTACTTTTTCCTTCTTCTCCGCCTCCTCCTCCTCCTCCTCTTCATCCTCCTCCTCTTCATCCTCCTCCTCCTCCTTCTTCTCATCCTTCTCATTGTTCTGTTCTTTTTCTCGTTCTTATTCTTCCTCTTCAAGATTCTAATCGTCCAGCTTGTTTAACTAGTGAAATTGTGAAATAGTAACGTCATCAACGAATGAAAATTGTGTGAAAATAAAAATATATTAATAATTCCAGTGCGAATATTTACTTAGGTCTAAGCGTATAAGTGCGCGTATCCGCGGAATCGACCCCTGAAGTCCTGATTGTGAGGAAACGTGCACCAGGTGATGCTGATGGTGTGTTGGGTGTGAACACGGATGTCAACGAAACTTAAGGAATTCCACAAAATTTATTTTAGCCTTTTCATAGAATAGACAACTCCAAAATCTGTAGTTTAACACCCCCTAAAAACGTCTCACCTATCTCGGACTCACAAATTCTCTGTAAAAATATATAAATGTATTTATATATTTTTTATCTTTGGGATGAACAGCAAATAATTTCAACGTATGTGAAAAATTATTATTTTGTTACGTAAATGTCACATTGTTCAGTACTGAGTACGTTGTTCCAACCACGGATGCTTGACTTGGTTACAAGAAGTATTACGTCATAGGCGTAGGGAAAAATTTCTCAAGAGGGCCTGTCAACAAGAAACCCCCTCCCCCCCCCCCTTTTTTTGGATATACAACTCTAGATACTTTTTTCAACTTTATTGTAAGGAGAGGGGTCCAATGGCTTTTTCTGGCAAAAAATTGAAAAATACCCATTAATGCAAATTTAGCTTTTATAGTTAACGCATAGTTAAGAGTTGGCAAGAACGTGAGCCTTAAGAAAGGCCTTGAAAGCTTTAGTAAGGCCTTGCTGCATACTAAGTGTCTGATGAAGCCTTAGCTTGAATCATTGCTAATAGGGGGAGAGTTCGGACCCGGGCAGCCCACTTTAATAATACACCCCTGCTTGTCATATAGGTCTAATTCACATAGAGTATCGTAGTTTTAGTTTACCAACTCAAACTTGTATGAACGATATAATCAACTTGTATATCAATTATAATATGGACGCTAGGCGGATGAAAAGTTTTCTCGAGGTGTCCTATGTAACGATATAGCCTATTTATATAACCCAACCGTATAAAAAAATGGGTTCGACGTCCTCCTCCGGGAAGAATTTTGAATAACTCCTTTAAAATCACATTTGAGGCATTTACAGGTGGAATCAGGAGTGTCTTCTTGAAAGAAGTATCATTTTTCATGAATGGTAGGTACAGTCTTGTATCAATTCTCCTATAAATAAGTCTTTTAATATCTTCTTGGATTTCTTGTTAATTAATTCTTCCATAAATGTTTGCACATTTTGGATCAAAGTCGAATTTATCTGGTAAGAAAGACGTACATTCACGTGTTATACAGTATTATACATACTGCAATGAATAGAGAATTATTCAAGAGACATTGCCTTTGTAAAGACAGGTGAAACAATACGTGCACAATCATCAGAGATACATTTAAACGGCTGAGTACAATAGGAGTCGTGCCTTTCCCACCTATTCATCAGTGGGGAAGCAAAGAGCAGATGCTGAATTAACTCTGCCAATCCCACGGGCTCTCATCAGTCCCGCTGTCATCAGAGCCATTGGATTTCTGATGATTATCTTTGAATGAAACTTCGCTGGAGATGTTGACTTATTACTCTACAAGGAAATTGAAATTGAAAGTGGAACTGAAATCGGGAGTGTCGTCTTGAAAGAAGTATCATTTTCCATGAATTGTATCAATTCTCCTAGAAATAGCTCTTCTAATATCTTCTTGGATTTCTTGCTCCATAACGATCTGCGTTGTTAATGTTAAATTTTTATTGTGAATTTAACGACTTGCAGTCATCTTTTAATTGTGAATCCATTTCACAATAATTGTGAATCACAAATGTGAACTATTCACAATTTAAAACTGACTGCAAGTCGATAAATTTACAATAAAAAGTTATATCTATCTATATTGTAATTAACACTTCTTCCGTTTGCACAAACGTCATATCATAATCAATGATGGTCCCACTTTTAAACCACGCTATTGTCCATCACATCATACAGTTAGATTTCTTCATCTGTGATAAAAGTGAGCCATTTATTTATTCGCTATAAAATAGTTATGTTATTCCAGCAATGATAGCTAGATTACAATGCAGCCAACAGAGGCAACTAGAAATTTCAAATTCTGAGATCAGCTGTGCATGAAATTAATTAGTTAAATAATAACTCGTTATTAGTGTGAATAAATCATATTATTATATGATTTTAAGAGTAAATTAGCTTTAAGAATCATAAAATACATCCATTAGTGACTAGTACTGGCCATTAATATAAGGCTTGCTTAGTTTATGTTAAGTTATAACAAAATGGCGCATGTGCGTGAATGATGGTACTACTTTTATACATTTTATACTAAGTATGTGCAAAGATGGCGCATGTGCATGAATGATTGTACCACTTTTATACATTTTATACTACGTATGTACTCCAAGATGGCGCATAATTATGCATGAATGATGGTTACAATTTAATACATTTTATACCAGGTATGTGCTCCATCATTTATCACAAATAGATCATATGAATGCTAGCATGTATATAGGTATAATCATATGCTTTCACATAACAGAAGTTGCATGAATAATGAACCATCATAATGATGGAACGTTTCTTCATGTATTTTGTTTATTTATTTAGTTAGTTTACTCTTTCACTAGTATTTTCTCCGTTCTACCTGTAAAGAGGAAGAATTGAATAGACAGAAATAGAGAAAAATAATGAACAGCGGAGATCCAAGGACCCAGCTAAATAATAAACCTACAAATAATTATTGTAATCAGTTTTTCTGATACGTAAATAAATGCACCATTTAACTTCTTAGATTTCTTTAAACATTATGCTTCTCGATTCACAAAAAGGGAAGCTTTCAAGGAGTCTTCAGAGAAAGATTGTTCTTAGAAGTCGATATCATAATTTGAGTAGAAATTCAGTGTCAGTTTCAATACATAAAGTTTTAAAATATTACAAAGGTTGCAAGACAATGTTAATCTCTACAATTCAGAAGAAAAATTTCAAACCTTTTCATGTATGTTTTACAATGTCGCGCGAAACCATGTAATCAATTATTGTTCTTCGAAAAGAAAGAATGATATTTCCACTAGAGATTTTTCTATATAATAAGTGTGGAAGTAATAATAATTGAAACCAGAGTTGTTGCTCATTATTTGGACTAGAAATTGAAAAGAAGATTTGAGAAAAATTTATTTTTCATATCATTTTTGAGAAGAATCCGTATTTTATAATTATTATCTTTGAGAAGCAACCTCATTTATAACCAAAAGTAATGAGATATTCTTCAGATAAATAATGAGAAAGAAAGTTTGTAATCGATATCAAAGTCATTCTTCAAAATTTAAACTAAGAATAATAGGGAAGACGATCATTGAAACAATCAATAAAATCTATTCTCAACAAGAAATCTGTCCTCAATTGGATGAAATATCATATTTTCCCCAGAAAAGAAACAAAATGTATTGGTTTTGTTCACGAAAAATCCAAGAATATGAATCAAACGTTAATGAATTGTTTTGGAACGTGAAGTAAACGATACCAAGGAGTTCCTTGTTATAGCATTTAATAGATACGATTTCGAGTCAGTGTATTTCAATCAAAGGCTTCCAGTTACTTCCTTAGCATGAGGTCAAACTTGTGAAGAACAGAGTAGAGCTTGGGGCGGTTTATGTCCTCTAAATGTAACTTAGTTCAGCGGTAGACGTTACCCGTGATCCCTTTCTCATGACCTAAAGAACCTAAAGCGATTCAGGAGACTTTTGACCTGTAGTAACCCCTATGCCTTCTCATAATGTTTTCTCTTTTCTTATCTTTCTGCTATCCTTCTTTCTTTCCTCTTCCCTATCTTACTTCCTTCTTTTCTTTCTCCTATATTTCTTCTTTTGTTTTATTTTCCCATCCTACTTTTTTCTTATTTTTTTCTTACCTTTTTCCTTACCTACTTATCTTCTTTCCCAACTTTTTTTCACTTAAAGTCGAAGACAGCCGAAGCATCTTTGTTGAGCTCCTAGTTTCATAAGTGTGACAACTTACACAATCAAAATTCGAAATTATATCTATTTTCTTTAGACAATGTAACACTTTTAATGCTTAACTTTTGAAATGAACTTCTACATTTATTTTTGAATAGATTTTTAGTCGCAATAAATTTTTAGTTGGAATTAACCTTTTAATGTTTTGAGCAACATAGTAAAAAATCGGTGATCAAAATTCGACATGGTCAAAATTCGTGAAGAGAGCTGTTTTGGACTGTGTTGCATATTTAATTCATTGTTATTCTGCCTACAAATATTATAATTGTAGGCTATTGAAAAGAATGAATAATTCAACTTAAAAGTTAAATTTCCACTTTTTCCCGTCTTAAAAATTTGTGAAGAAAGCTCTTCCTTCCAGTTTCTTCCTTCGTTTCTCACTCCCTCTCTCTCACTCTAACTCTCTCACACACACTCTCTCTCTCTCTCTCTCTCAAAGGGTGGAGTGGAAGAGAGGACCAGGAGTCCTAACTCCGCCCTAATAAATGCATTTAATCAATCAATCTCAGGGTCCTTTTCTACTCCTCCTCCTCCTACTCTTGCTCCTACTCCTCCTCCTCCTCCTCCTCCACCTCCTGTGACTCTTACTCCTCCTACTCCTCCTTCTACTGCTCGTCCGCCTACTCCTCCTTCTCCTACTTCTATTCCTCATCCTCCATTCCCATTTCCTCCTCCTTCCCCACCACTAAATCTCCTCCTCCACCACCTCCTTCTCCTATTCCTGTTCCTACTCCTCTCCCTTCTCATCCTCAACCTGCTTCTCATCCTTCTTCTCCTCCACGTCTAATACGATTTTCATATGCATTGGGTGGTGGTTCTGCTTTCCCTACATCATCTCCTCCACCTTCTTCACCAACACTTCCACCTCCTCCACCACCACCTCCACCTCCTCTACCACCTTCTTCTTCTCCTTATACCACTGCTCCTGCTACTCCTCTTCCTCCTCATCTACCAACTCCTTCTCTTACTCCGCATCCTCCTTCTCCTCCTTCTTCACCACCCACTGCTCCTTATTCTCTTTCTCCTCCTCCCTCACCTTCTTCTCCACCTTTATTCGTTCTCCTTCCTCCCACTTTATCCCTTCTGCCATCTCCTTCTCCTCCTTCGCCTTCACCTCATTCACCACCACTCACTCTTCCTCTTTCTATTCCTTCTTCTCCACCATTTTCTCCTTCGTCTCCTTCTATTCCTCCCCATATTCCTCACGCTATTCTTTCCCCTTTTCATCCCCTTATTCCGCCTCCTCCTCATCTATCAACTCTTCCTCCTAATCCTCATCCTCCTCCTCCTACTCTACCTCCTCATCATTCATTAACTCCTCATCCTACTCCTCATTTTCTTACTTCTCCACCTTTATTTCTTCTTCTTTAGCCCCTCCACTTCCTATGCCGCCACCATCTTCCACACCACCACCCTCCGCGTGCTTTTCCTCATCATTCTCCTCCACCACCTACTTCTCATCACCTCCTTCTCAACCTTTTCCTCCTCCTCGTCTGATAAGATTTTCATGTGCATTTGGTGGTGATACTGTTCATTCTCCACCCTCACCATCAATGCAACCTCCTCATTCGCCAACTATTCCTCCTCCTCCCACTACTCCTTTCTTTTCTTCTTCTCCTCCTCCTCCACCTCCTCAACCTTCTCCTTTCTCCCCTCCACTCCTTCATCATCCTTCCACTCTCATTTCTTAACTTTTTGTAGTCAAACTTCTCTACTAACAAAATCAAGTTCACTCCTTCTCTTTTCCCCTCAGCAGTAGCCGTGTGACTCAGGGGACTTGCAAGGCTTGGGATGGCATCTCAAACATAATTTATTGTGCAGCCCTTTGCTGCCAAAAAACAATTTATTCCGTTCTTGGCCATCTATTTTCAATGCTTCTACAGCCTGCAATGATCTGGAATTCAGAGATTAAACAGCAACCAAATACCGCCATTTGAACATAATGCAAATTTATTGTTTTATTGATCTACAGTACCCTAGTTCACAATCCACAACGTTATTTTAATTTGATGAAAAATTTATGAGGGTACAACCCAGTTGAGCTCCCAATACTCGAGAATAATCTATCTATACTATCGCAGAATCGTTCACATTTTCATCTACAATATTATTTCAATTTAATATAAAATTTATTGGGGTCTTGCAAAGGGTATCTTCTAATACTTTAGGATAATCTATCGCAATATTCCTATAATTTCTAAAATCATTCCTAAATCAAACACATGCTGTGGAAATTCACGCTGTATTTTACGCTTTTGAATCTGTCACACACAATTTTACAGCTTGCACAATGGAGCATTGCTTTATTGATATAGTTCTTAGTTTAATCCAAAAGTTTATTCCAATTTGATGGAAAATTTATTGGGATGAAGCACAGTTTAGCTTCCAATATTCTAGGATAATCTATCAATATCTTTTTCTTTACCATCAAAGAATCAAACACATGCTGTGTAATAGAGGTATTCACGTTGCTCAAATCTTCCATTTCACAGTTTGCACAATGAATACTATGTTGATAATCACCATCGCAAATTGAAGCACATGCTATGGAATGATGGTGCTCACGCTGCTCTAATCTGTTTTACACAAATTTAAATATTGCACAGTAAAGCATCCTGTGACCAATGGTGATTATCATCATCTAGTATTGTACTGTCCTGAACAGCCTGAGTTAATCAACAACAAGTTTTGCATGTTATCCTGCATTTATTCAAGTTAATGGATAGGTTGAGTACGACTTGAGAGGTTTCTAATCTATTAACTGATAGTATTTGTCTTAAAAGGGTATATATTTGGTACTTTGTATTTTAGTTTATTGATATTGATAATTGAGTAACATTCGAGTCTATAGCCTCATGTGTTTTAATAATCAAAGTTGTTTGAAAAACATCAGTCTTATTTATTAATAAAAAGTATTAGATTAATATAAGAATTATGTTGAAATGACCATGACTGGATTTAGCTAAAGATATAAACATTCACTGGATTTCCATCAGGATTGTTCTCTAACATTTATGGGCATGTTTGATTTTGACATTGAGCACCGGATGCTTCACTGCCCAAACACCCAATTCGACAGAATTCTCGTCTTTCTTCCCCAGCTATTTCCTCAAATCAGATCTGTTTTGCACATGAGTAAGATTTATAGCTAGTGAAAGGCTATAAAGTAATAAAAACTGATCAGGAACAACTATAGTTCACGCAAAAATTCCAAAATTTGCTGTGTTGCCAGATACGAGATAATGCTAGCAGCTGATAGTGGAGAATCACTGACCTCATTACACAAATTGACAACACTACTCTTACCGTGTTGCCTAGTCCACCCGTCCGTATTTAGCAACGTTTCTTCACTGTCTCTTGACTCGAGGAAGTCTTGGAATAACTCTATTCTAAATTTAATGCATTTCAAGAGTCTCTCGAGTCAAGAAACACTGAAGGATCGTTCATAAATACAACCCTACAAATCTGACAAGGCTAGCAGTCGTATGGTTTGACACCGCAGTCAGTTGCTTTTTTGCTACACCGCAATTTCTTTGAGCTGCGTAATTTCGCTGCGTGAAGTATAGTAATGAATAAGACGAAATTGTCACCATCACGTTTTATTAAAAATATTGAGAAACTATTTAATACTTCCACAATATCACCTTCGCCACTACAAAGAAAGTGAAGTATAGTAGAAAATAGCAAAAATCTATTTAAAACACTTTTTTCAACCACTATCTCATCTCTTCCTCCAACCGTTTCATGTTTTCGACTTCTGGTTGCTTTTCCCACTATCTAATAAAGGTCGATTCACACACATCAGTCACGGCACGTCACAGTTCCGAGCTATCCGTCTCAGCACAGTCATAAAATATATTTTTATCTGAGTTACCCGATTACGCTGTCTACACTCGTCCGGCGCCGTAAGGTCACTGATTGTTACCGTGACTGAACTGAGACGGATCTGTGACTGTGACGCGCCGTAACTGATGTGTGTGAATTGACCTTTCAAGTGGTTCAAATTCGATTTTCGCTAGATCAGCAGTTTTGAAAGTGGGATGAGAAGGGTCAACCAAAGACCTCCCATCACATTCTTCTCCTTTTTTCTTCTTTTTTCTTCTTCCTCTTCTTCTTCTTCTTCTTCTTCTTCTTCTTCTTCTTCTTCTTCTTCTTCTTTGATGGCACAGCAGCCTAAATCGAGCCCTGGCCTCCTCAATTCTGCGCCACCATCACATTATTTTCCCATATTTTCTTTTCAATACGGCAAGATCTGTTCTTCCCTATTCTGATAAAAGGTAGACTGGTCAAAGATAACTTTTTCTTCTAACCCTTTTCTTTCTCTACTGTATCTTTGTTGCAATATATTCATCTCTTCATCTTTTCTTTGCTGCTCTCTACAGTTTTCATCTCGTTATCCTCCTCCAACTACTGAGGTCAAGGCAGTACATACACGGAGCGTTCGCCAAACGTGACATGTGTCAAAGCGTCATGGCTGTGATTATGCCCACAATTGATGTTATTCCAAACAGTGTTTAAAATATTTTTGAAGATACTTGGTATTATTTATTATTGAATTTCTCCTCTTGTTCATTTGAACTAATTTTTCTGTGTATCAATGTTTCCAATCAGTAAAAAAAGCTAGTTTTATTCCCAAATCCCATGAAACTATAAAATCTATTACACGTCAAATATTGTAAATGCACATTCATCATTTTCCAAATATTTTTGTCTTTATTTTTGTGAATCATATAATTTTTTATAGACTGTGTAATGAAGACGTTACAATTGTATATAAAGCTCAGGAGCTGTGAAACAAGTTCAATGATTTCAGAATCATTCTGACGGGTCTCATTTACTCTCACTTCTCTCACTCCCTTTCTCATACTCTCTCATTCTCTTTCTCACTCCTTTTCTCACTCTCTCTTTCTTTTCTTCATCATTCTTCCTCTTCTTTCAATAATTTCGTCAGAACTCAAACTTGCTACACGAAAGTTAAACTTTGAATCTTCAATCTTGTTCCGCACGAAATGAAAGACACTTAGTACGCTGATAGTGTGTTCCTGTGAGTTCAATAGTGTTCCTTTGAGTGTCCCTGTTTCCATATTGTTCCTGTTTCTTACACAGGACACCATTGTCTTGTTCTGCTTTCCCTCTTTGAAGCGTTCCGTTTCAAACAAAGTTTAGTATTCTCTTCTTTCAAAGGTGAGGAGACTCAGTCTCTTTTGTGTTACAGAAATATGCATTATTAATTCTCCTTCTCCTTCTCCATCTACTTGTCCTTTTTTTCTCTATCTCTTTCTTCTTCTCGTTCTCATTCTCCTTTCCCACACTAGAAAAAAATTGAAAAATCAAAATGGAACACTTAAAACAGAGTTTGCAGTATTAAATTTTGATAACATTTTGAGCCGAAAAATACTGGCCTCGTTGCTGTAAAAAACTGATATTAGTATTCCGTTATAGGACTTCAAGGCAGCTATCGAAAGATAAGAAATAATCTTGTAATAATTGAAATGGAAATTATATCATGATCTATTCCAGAAATCCTCCCAGCGCTTTTAATAATGCCGCAGAACTCTGCTACTACAGACATGGACAGCTGCATTAAATAGCTACAGTAAGACGATGAATGTCACACACAAAAATATTTAGTCAACGCCAGAATTGAGCCACGAGACTCCCAAATGTCAGTCTGACGTCTATATGGAACTTGAATGAAATTAAGGTAAGTAGAAAAAAATTACCAAAAAATGTTTGTTATTTTCGAAGAACTTTGATTCAATTTTTCTGTGAACATTCACCAATATTTAGATGAGTTTATTCATAAATTCAATATTCAATATTATTCAATATACGATTACAAAGATACACTTCATAAATTACAGAAAAATCCTTCCATGTATTTCACAAGAACTAAAAAACCCACTATAAAAAATTAATGTGTTGAGGTATAAAACTATTGTTCCTTATGCAAGAAACAAGTTAAAAATGGACAAATATTTGGTTTGACATCTTCATTTGTATTTTGTTGATCAGCAAATTTTGGTTATGCAAAAGAATTTTGCATAAGTCAAATTAAACAAAACTTTTTAGTAAGAATAGTTGCTAATTATTATAAAACAGGCTCTTGGAATCTCCCATTCACCCCCCAAGGCAGGTAACCCTTTTTTCCTTATTATTACATCAACATTTTCTTCGCGAATCTATGATATGTAACACAATTTTGAATTTGTTGAAATAACAAAAACTGTTAATGAATACAATTTGTTAATTGTTATGAAACAGGCTCTTCTTATCTCCCATCTACCTTTTTTTTTATATTACCCTTGTTTTCCTTGTTATTAGATCATGCACTAGTATGTTTTTAATTATTGCTTTATTTCGACAAATTGGTTTCAACTATCAATATTACCGACTTACTACTATTGATTTATCAGGATATACTACCTAAAAAGTCCTCATCTTCAGAATAAGTCCATAAAAGTCCTGAAAAATCTCTATAAAAGACAAAAATAAAGCGTTTTTTAGTATCTGTTGAGAAAATTGGGGGGGGGGGGGAGGGTCTAGTTCCCTTTATAACCCCCCTGAACTCAACCCTACTGGTTACCTAATTGTTGCTGATTATCAATTATTGCAGATTTGTCGTCTTTTAAGATGGAACACAACAGCCCAGTTTTTTGTTCTGATAAAAATCTTGAAAAAAGTCTGCAATATCTTAATTCATTTCAACTAACACATCTTGTTACTTCCCCTCAACACGCCCCTGCTGATTATTTACTAATTGCAGATTTGATGTCTAGAAAGATCGTACACCCACATGTTAGCTGTTTGCTCTTATAAAAATTTTGAAAAAAATGTCAGAGGATTGTTCATTCGTTACCTATTTTACCCCCCTATTTCACCGCCATTATGTTCTTTCTCCTTAACCCCCCTTTTCTACCCCCTTGTAGCCCCACTGCTACAAACTTGTGGGCGCCGCTGCGAAACCGTCAATCAGCTGATTGTGATCGCGGACCGCAGACGGTATCGAGTAGGCAGTGATGATGACGTCACACAAAGCTCTAGAACTTTTAGAAGCAGTCAGTCGTGCCAGTCGCTGCATGATACCTCGGGATTGTTTCTGGTGTTTACGTTTCCTCAATTACTTTCATCAATTCCTAATGCTATCTTCTGTTTATGCGTTGGCTTCTTGTGTTCAATCTACTAATTCTTGATCATATTACCTGTGAGTATAGTGATTGTGATTAGTTTTTTGATAGAAGAGTGATATTATGTTTACTAGTCTCAAGAAGTCAACATCGTCATTGAGGTTAGTTCGTTCTTTCGTGAATTTACGAAAGAATTCACGAATATTATTCATTCATTACTCTATTTTGCTATCAGTTATAGTTTGATTACTATTACCAATTTCTCTAGTTGAATATTTACGTACCTATTTATCGAAAGGTAAATCATTTTGTGGTTAATTTTTTTCGTGAGTTTGAGACTTGTTCGCATATCACATCTTCCGTATCTTTCCCACTAAACAATCAAGTAAGAGAATCGATAGTTAATATGAAAGGAACGTCAGGTTAAGCTTTGAATTTAAAACAGATATCGATTATCGAACTTTTCACTCGATTGTTTTGTGGGAAATATACGGAACTGCAACCGATTGATTAATATTTTTTTCGGGCTGAAGATCCTACATAAGTTTGAGACTTGTCCGTGAGTAATAAAAGGATGATAATTATTTTATGGATAGTGGGTTCCAAACCACCAATTAGTGGTAAATCCAGGGGGGTAAAAGAGGAATATATAATATATACCCCACCCACGAAATTCTCAACCGGGACTGGAAACAGCTTTATTTGTGTTATTTATGGAGTGTTTCTATTATACTTGGATGGTTGGCCTTCAATTTTAGGTGGGCTCCTAAACATCAAGCCGGGGTGAATACAGGAAGGAGTAATGGGGATTTATCCCCCCGCGAAATTCTAGGCTGACAATACAATAAACTTCAATATTCCCAATACTCTTTAGAAACTGCGGTAGCTTGTTGTAGAGTTTCCTACCAATATAACTAGGTTTTTATTGGAATTTAGTTGATAATTCTACTGTACTTTTGAGTTGTCCAGTTGTATATTATCTGAGATCCCTGTTGCGACTCATTGCTTCGTTCTGAAGGCTCACGTATGACTCCGACAATGTTTCAGTTTTTTATTTCATGTGCGGTTTTTTTTTTTTTTTTAATTGTATGACGCCTACATGAGTCTTGAAACCCGTAAATGGGTAATGAGGTGGATGATAACGCAAAATATTCAAACTTGAACGAGATTCCAACATAAAAACGCAGAAGTAGCAGCCAGAGTCTAAAGAAAATCTCTCAGATTTTATTCTCTCTAATTTTCAATTTTCTGTTTAATTTTTATTGTCAAACTTTTTAATTCTCTTCTTTCCTTTACCCTTAACCTTTCTCGAGTCTTTTTTTTATTTTCTCTCAGTTTTCTATTCTTCCATAAAAACTTCCTCCCCATTTTTATTCTCCATTTTCTGTATCATTTATCTCTTACTCACTTTTTTTCTATAATTTTTTCCCCTTTCTCCTTCTCTTTCTCAATGTTTTTCCCATTTTATCTCATTTCATAGCACTATTTCCCCCTATTTTATACTTCCTCTTTCACAGTTTTCTGTCTTATTTCTCTAACACACCTCTTATTCTTCACACGCTCCTCCCCTTTCTCTTTCGAATTTCTCAAGTTTTTTTTCTTTCCATCCTTTCCTCATTACATAACACTTTTTGACTTTAATTTATTCTTCCACTTCCTTCCTTTATTGTGTTGTTTCTCTCTCACACACTTGCCTCTATTCTCTATTTTCATTTTCACTTCCTCCTTTTCTTTTTTTCTCTTCTCCCTCCATCACTTCCTCCAGCTAGTCCTCCTCCCACACTTCAACATTATTATTTTATATTTTCTCTTTCTACGCTTTTCTTTGTCTCATTTCTCCCTTAAACACGTTTTGTCTCCACTTTCTTCTTATCCTCCTCCTTCTCTTCCACCTCCTTCTCCTCCTCCTGCTTATTTCCCTCCTACACACCCTCCTCCTCCTTCTCCTACTCACCCTCCTACTCGTCCTCCTCTTACTCCTCCTCCTCCTCACCCTCATCCTCGCCCTCCTCCTTCTCCTCATTCTCCTGCTCCTCCATCTCTTCTTCCTTCTTCTCCTTCTCCTCCTCTTCCTCCTCCTCCTCCTTCTCCTCCTCCTCCGCCTGCTTCTCCTGCTTTGCCTCCGTTTTCCTTCTTTTTTCTAAGAAAAGGTTTTTCCATAGTGGGAAAACGCGGGAAGAAAAATTCAGCGTGCAATATCTTACAAGCACCTTTGAGTCACCGAGCGGAAAACCTTCCACATTCATAATATCAAGAGCTTCTTCTGCCAACTTTAACTTCCTGTAGGGATTATCACGAAAATATTAGAATTTGCTCTTCAAAATTCCTTCTCAGATACCTTTTTCTTATGTATATGAAACCCAGGTACCGCTAAGATTGCTATATGTACAGAAAATGTATAAAATATGAGAGGTATAATCAGAGTCAAGTAGTTTTATTCCGTTTTGTCGTAAAAAATTTATATTAAAAGAGATTCTAAATTTTCCATAGGATATCGATTACAACAAAATCATCCATCGATGCTCAGTACCAGAAATATATTTTGGGAAGACAGTTCTTCTCTTATGCCTGATTAATAACTATTTTAATATTTCATTCATTTTTTTTATTTTTTCTACTTTATTTTTTTCAATGCGATTTTTGAAAAATGTTAAGCTTACAGTGTTGGACATTCGACAGGCATTATCTTCGCACAATATCTATCTCAATGGCCTCTTATATTTATTAAAAAATCTAAATCATAAAATTGATTCAACAAAATATGACGAATAAGATACTATCTCTTGTCATCATGGAAAATATATTGCTCTCTGTGATTGTTGCAACCAGAGAAATGTTATTCTTGTACTATTTTTTGAAAATGAACTTAGTAATATCAATTTGTACCCATCTACTATTTAATTTGTTCTATAAAACAAGAACTTAGTAATATCAATTTGTACCCATCTACTATTTAATTTGTTCTATAAAACAAGTACAACACTAAAATAAACATGTTGTTTCTTAAAGTACATTTCATGTCGCTGACTCAAAATTTCATTTCCCATTCATTTGTATTTTTATTCACTTGATAATTTTAGTTTATCATTGAATTTAATTTTATACAGCAAACTTAGAGAAAATCTAAATTAGGTAATAAGAATTTTGAGGAAATTGATTAAACAGGTTTTAAGGAAAGGTAGATCATTCATTTATTTTTGTATTTATTTATAGTTGATTGACAATGAAGTGATGAAGCAACAGACTAAGTCCAAAACCACTCTTTTCACAAATTATGACTATTCTATATTGTTCAAAAGAATGTGTTTA
The DNA here is from genome assembly GCA_948455865.1 of Conomelus anceps. Lineage (NCBI taxonomy): Eukaryota > Metazoa > Arthropoda > Insecta > Hemiptera > Delphacidae > Conomelus > Conomelus anceps. The sequence goes on from OX418216.1 coordinate 20,798,279, forward strand.
ATTTAAACTGAAAATTTATATTCACTAGCGAAACTCCACTTCAAAACCACTTCAATAGAATGTTAATTTTTCATTTAAAGGCTACTAATTTAAAAGTTCACTGGAAATGGAACTCTAAAAAAGTTGAGAAATATTTACAATATTATGAACATAATGTTCAAGCCATAATGTTTAGGTCCAGCTCATCAACCTTCATCATCCAACTCATTACCCACGCACAGGTCTCAAACCTATGTGGGCTTCATCCTCAAAAAAAAAATATAAGTTATATAAAATACGTTAATTGAACTTGAATAATAGTTTTTAAAAAACGAATTTATTTTCTACAGCATGTTTACAACTCGGCAGGGAGACTCAGACTGACGGCTCCCGCCTTCAAACAGCAATACGATGCATAATGCTGAATCAGCTATATGGATGCTACACTATTAGGCGTGGGAACAACTCCTCCCATCCTTAAGTGTTTTCGTCCCGAAAATATTTCAAAATTGAGAAAATTAAAAATTACAATAAAATTAATAATTAAGTTGACACTACAAAAGGATACAGTACTACACAATTACTACAATATTACAAAAGTTGAGATGGTCCAATGTAGCTAATTGGAACTTGAATTGGTACATTACTGAGTTTACTAGTCCTAATCTTAAAATAAACAATAATAAAAATAATCAAAACAACAATTAAAGAGATAATTCCCACATCTTTAGGATGAATGATCATTGAGTCATAGAAAGATATATTTTGATTGACTGGTATTTCAAAATCTTCGAACTTTTTCCAAATTACTTAAATCTATTTTTCGCTTATGTATAATTTTTGGAACAAATAATAACTTTTGTGCAAACGTTCTAATCGAGATATAAGGAAGTCTCAAATCTGTCATTTGATCATATTGCTCAAGATTTAACAAAAACGATGATGGCGTATTGATCTTATCATTGTTAATTCCTACTTGAATAATTTTAAAACCTATAATACAAATACACTTCTCATAATATTTTAAATAAGGCTTGACATTGATGAGTTCAATCTTTTTACATTTTTCAAGAGATAAATTATGCATCAAAGCTGTATTACAAGTGTCATTAATAGATTCAATATTCTTACAGAAAGAGATTGTAGAGAAATCATGACAATTGGTCATTTTCCATAGCATCTCATCTTTCGATACAGATATAACATTACTTTGCACTTTCATTGTATAGACCTTTGATTCATTCTCAACAGGATTGGATAAAAGATCATATTTATTGAAGAATTCATTAGCTTTTGGCAAGTGGATTACATAAATCAAGAAATTTTTTGATAACATACAAGAACTATTACTAATTTTCCATAATAAGCTTAAATCACTACTAGCTAAGGAATAATTGTTTTTATATACAACATTGTGCAAGTCTTCGACTGATAATATTGAAGGATGAAGCTTTCCTTCTTCACAAAATGTTAAAGAATTTATCATATCATTAATTTCATCATCTAAAAGTTCTAAAGTAACTGAGATGAGATGAACTGCTTGCAGTCTCTCTAATAAATTGACATTTTCGGTTGTTACTTCTTTCAGTAATTTATTATTCAAATTTATACTAGATACATCATCATTAAATTTCTTGATAAGATTTTTGTTAACAATATTCATTTTGTCATTATTTGCAAGATGCAATTCATTGTTTTCTATTTTTTCATAATGGTCATAATGGTCTTTGTCATCAGCGGTCATTACCTTTCCAAGTCCGTTGAATAAATCTCTTTTAGTTTGCTTCAGTGGTAAGTCATTAAAATTATTTTGCGAAATCGAATTCAACTTAAATAAAAGATTATTTGCTAATGATGAAACAATGTCATGTGCAATTGAAGTATTTTGGAGATTTCTGATAGAATTTTGTAGGTCAAATAATTCATATTTCAGATTGGTTATATTTGAGTAGTGAATGAGTTTGTAAGTCTCGTTTATAAGCATTGAGTGTCCAGTCTTAATTGGAATTATTCTGGCTGAATCAGTCAGGTCGGTTAATCGGTACGTTGACACTGGTACTATAAGGTAGTGGAGTAGCAGCAGTAGTAATGTTATTGTCTTCAGCATCTGCAACAATCACATTGTCTTTGAGCTTGCGAGGTCTTTTCATTCTATTTGGATGGATTTTAATTACACGCTTTTTTAATTTGAACTTGTCTCCTTGTTTAGTAGCTGTATTATATCTAGGCACATTTTTATGGAATTTAGGATTCTTGAAGTAAATCTTTTCGGGTATTTTAGGTTCATCTTCTCGGTTTTTATTCAGATTTTCTGTACACTTTTCTTTTTCGTGAATTATTTTTTTGTAAACGGCATCATTCAATGCTTGAATTTCTTTGAAGTATTGATTTGCCAGTTCTTCTGTAATTATAGCAGAGTTATCTTGATTTTTCGGCAAGTAATTTTAAATACCAAAAGTTAGTTCATTCGGAGTTAAATTGAATTGGTCCTTTATTGAATTATTATAGGTTCTTAGAGCGAATCGAAGTTTATACTCTAGACTCTGTTTTGGATGTTTTAATTCAATGCCTTGTAAATCTCGATTAATGTTGAATGTGTGCGCTCAATTAGTCCTTGCGATTGAGGGTGATAGGATGTAATAAAGTAACTTTGAATATTATTTAATTCAACAGATTGCCTATATAGAGCGTTATTGAATTCTAGTCCGTTATCAGTCTGGATACGTTTAGGTATGGGAAAGATAGATAGATATTCATTTAATTTTTTTACTATTTCGGTACTGTTTGCATTTTTTAAGATGTATGCTGAAAGTCTTTTGGAAAAGCTATCGACAATAGTTAGAATTTTAGTATTGTTATAAGTGAATGTGTCCATTTGTAAGTCTTCAAATGGTTTTGTTGGTGTTGGAGTAAGATTGAATTTAGATTTTATTGGATTGTGTTCATATTTGGTTCTGAGACAAATTTCACATTTATTGACAAATTCTGTTACGTCTTTATGCATAGCAGGCCAGTAATAGGTTCTCCTAATTTGCTTATAATTCTCATTAATTCCTCTATGGAATGTTTTATCTTCATGACATCGAGCTATTATCATTTGCTGTTCGTCCTTGTCAGTTATGTCAGCGTTCATTTTTTGTAAATACGGAATTTAATTGACGGGATTACTTTTACAAGTTCGTATGTCATGGCGTTAAGAATTTCGATTTTCAGTGTTTCAAAAAATGGGCTTTTGTTTGAAAACACAATGCCGTACACTGTGTCAAGTATTCCCTTATTTCTTCTACATTGTTCTTTATATCCTCTGAGTCTCTATATGTGAAAATAATCCTATTTTTGTTAAATGTTTTTTTGAATTGGGGTTTCCCTTTACCTCTATAAATGATAATTTGGTTAGCTTCTGTATTTATAATATTATCGTCCATTATGCCTATTCTGTCGTCTGAACTTTCTTGAGAGTGTTGAGTAGCTAGAGAATCGTTATCATTGTTATTATCATTATTGATTTCGTTCATTTCCATATTAGTGTTATCCTCATTCTGATTATTATCATTATTATTACTATTATTATTATTGTTATTATTTGATACTGTGTTTCCTTCAAGAAGTTCGTTTATTTCGTCTATAGTACTACTGTTTAAGGAAGGAGGGGCATTGTTGTTGAATCTGATTAGATCGTCAATGTCAATGTTGTCGATTCCAGTAAGGTCATCGTCATTGTCAGTAGCTAAGCGTGGGAATAAGTCATCGTCATCATTTTCCATCATAGTAACTTGAAAAGGTCGAGAAAGAGCGTCAGCGACAACATTTGATTTTCCTTTAATATACTCTACTTTGTAATCAAACTCTTCCATTAATAGTTTCCAGCGCATTAATTTAGCATTTGGTTCTTTTAAAGAGTGGAGCCAATTCAGTGGTTTATGATCTGTACTTAAAATAAAATGATTTCCATACAAATAAGGTCTAAAGTGTTTGACTGCCCAAGTAATTGCAAGCATTTCCTTTTCGATTGTTGAAAGATTTTGTTCAGCAGGATTTAATGTACGTGACGCAAATGAAATTGGGAGGTCTTTACCATCAGTTATTTGGGATAAGACTGCACCAAGTGCGTAATTTGAAGCGTCAGTGGTCAAAATAAAATTCTCATTCAATTTAGGTAGCTGTAAAATGGGAGCATTTGTGATAGCTTCTTTCAATAGATTAACGGATTCGATAAATTTTGGATCTTTAGGGTTGATAGTTGATGTTTTTCTCAATGAATTAGTCAATGGCTGAGCAATTTTTGCAAATCCTTATATCATTTTACGTTAATATCCAGCTAAACCAAGAAATTGTTTAATTTTTTTAGCGGTTTGTGTGATTGGAAACTCTCTTATTGCTTTCACTTTTTCTGGGTTGGGCTGAATACCTTTTTCAGAGATAATGTGGCCTAAAAATAAAAGCTCTTTTTGAAAAATTCGGTTTTGTCCAATTGTATTTTTAACTGATATTGTTTGAGTTTTTCAAATACGGTTTTTAAGTGTTTCATATGCTCTACTAATGAATCTGAAAATATTATAATATCGTCTAAATATACTAATACGTTTGGTAGGTCACAAAAAATCAAATTCATGGCTTTTTGGAAATTGATTGGAGCGTTCTTGAGCCCGAATGACATTCTAACAAATTCGTAATGCCCATTTTCACTACTAAATGCTGTTTTAGGTATTGATTCAGGTTCAAGTTCGATTTGATGAAATCCTGAAACTAAGTCTATAGCCGAAAAGTAAGTTGCTCTACCTATTTTTGAAAACAAATCTTCAATATTTGGAAGAGGATAACGATCAGATTTCGTTTTAGAGTTTAATTTGCGAAAATCTATGACTAAGCGCACCTTACGTTTTTCTGAAGCATCTGGCTTCTTAGGTACTACCCATAATGGTGAGTTGTAAGGCGAACTAGAAGGCCTAATAATTTTTTTTCTAGCAATTTGTCAATTTCTTTACTTATGTCCTCTCTAAATGCAAAAGGATAGCTATAGTTTCTAGAGTACACTGGTTCTTCATCCGTAGTAACAATTTTATGTTTCAATAGGTTGGTAGCAGTTAGTTCATCATTTTCAAGTTTGATTATTTCAGGATATTTATGCAAAACTTTGATAATATAGTTCCTTTCCTCATCAGACATATGGTCTGTTCTTAATGGCAGAAATGTCTTCAACAGTGAGTGGATGATTGATCTGCTCACTAGTATACAATTCACACTCTTCAACTACTAAAGTTTAAATTTTAATTTCTCTCTTATCATTGGAATAATAATTAATTTCTAAGTCACCATTCTTATCTATGTTAGCAGCAATGTTGTACAATTCTAACTCTTTAATATTTACAATACATAAAGTTTCTTTCTTATCTCTATAGTTAGTTTTTAATTTCAAGTTATTCCATCCTTCATGAATTTTAATATTATTCATACCCATAAGAGGTATCCTACCGTTTTTGGTTTCAAGACAATTGGTCTTAAAATCAATACTGACATCAATTCTACTGAGCGTTTCATGGCCAATTAAAATTCCATAATTGTCACTGAAGTTATACACATAAAATTTTTCGACACTGCTAACATTGAATAAATTCTCTACATTAATATTAATACATCCTTGACCTTTAGATTCACCAGTTGGTGTTCTTATTTTAAAATCACATGCAGTCACTGTTACATAATTTGGTTTCACAAAGTTATATTTACTTCCAGTATCAATTAAAATTTTATATTTTCAAATTGGATATGTGGTAAATCCAATCGAATCGTATTTAAATCGAATACTATATCTTTGAGTTGTTGCTTGAGCCTGGTCCTAAAAAATTCTGAAATGATTCTGTCAACCTATCTAATTTTTGTTCCAATTGGTCAAGCCTAGAGGGATTTTCACAATAACCTTTGCATTCATCAATTTGTTCAAACTGATCATATTCAGCTTCAGTTAAGTGAACTTGATGAGGGTTTTTGAAAGTTGAAACAGTTCTCATAGAAATATCTCGATTATTTTGATAACCTTGACCTGGTTTTTGGAAAAATCCAGATGATTTATTTTGAAAAGAGTTTTAGTTTGGAATTCCATTCTTATTTTGATTAAACGGTTTAAATGAATTGAAATTTTGTTGTTTCGAAAACGATTGACTCTGATTGAATTGTGGGGTTGACTGCATTTGATTTTGATTAAATTGACGAGGTTTTGAATACAATTGATTTTGATTAGATTGCTTAGAATTATGGAAATTTTGTTGTCTCTGTTGTTGATTGGAGCTCTGATGATCGTGATAATTCTTGCTCTGCATCTTTGTAACATCTGTTGTAAATCCTAGATGTTTCAACACTGCACTACTTTTGCTAATTATCGCTTGTCTAGCTTGTTGTAGATTAGAAACGTTCAGAGTTTGCAGGTGAGCGCCTAATTGATAAGGTAACGCATCAACGAGCACATCAATAACCTGTCTATCAAGTTGATCTTTGACAAATTCAAGAAATTCACATTTCACTCCATCTAACTTGTGTCGGGCAATGATAGTTGTTCGTTTTTCTTCAAGAATGTTCACAAAATTAAGAGGATGTGCTTTTGGATTGGGTTTTAAATTAAGCAGTTCAGTTGTTAGTTGGTGAACAGTACAATTATCAGTAAAATTGTCTTTAAGAGCAGAAATTATTTCAATTACAGTTGACTTGGAGAATTGAGTACAACAGCCTGTGCAGTACCATGCAGTCTTTTTCTAATATGATAAATGAGGCGTAAGTCATTTGATTCAGCTTCTTGTATGTTTGAAGCACAATAAGATTCATACAAGGTTTTCACTACTTCCAAAAATGGCACTAAGTCAATTGCATCACCACTATAGTCGGGAATTAAATCCGTATCGTCTTTGGCGATAAGTTTAGAAATTTTTTGTACTACCTGCTGTGCGGGTTGCTGGTTCTGGTTTTCAGGCGTTGCGGACTGCATGTCTTCTCCTTCCACTTCTTCCATACAGGTCCTTAGATTTGGTCTATGTTGAAGTTTCAAGGATATCTTGGATGGGATCCAACGACTGTGTAATGAGCTTCCGCCGGTCGCCAGGTTGTTGATGAGTACTGAGTTCCGTCCGTGTAGTATGCAAGGCGAACTAACACTTTCGCGTTCGCGAATTTTTCACTAGGATCGGGCGTGAAAAATAGAAATTCACCGAAACTTTTTGTGAAAATTGATCACGAACTTTTCGTCACCCCGTCCCTGTTCGGGCGCCAAATACGTTAATTGAACTTGAATAATATTTTTTTAAAAACGAATTTTTTTTCTACAGCATGTTTACAACTCGGCAGGGAGACTCAGACTGACGGCTCCCGCCTTCAAACAGCAATACGATGCATAATGCTGAATCAGCTATATGGATGCTACACTATTAGGCGTTTAGGCGTGGGAACATAACTTATAAATATATATATATTGAGATTTAGATGAATAATCAAGTAAATTTAGAGTAGGAATAATGAAAACTTCTACTTAAGGCATCATTTCCTCTAATTCCGCTCAAATGAAGAACATTTTGCACAGAAGCTTTCAACTCGGGATTTGTGGCAAGGAAGTTGTGGTCTGTGTGGTATTAAGGCTTCATCTAACTCAGAATGTGTTCCGTACTGAAACGAAACTATCATGCGGGTATTGATGTGGCCCAGTGGCGTAACTGTGGGGTGATCTGGGGGATAGATCCTCCCCAGAGACTCAGATAAAAAAGAAATAAAGTTTCGTTAAGTTCCGAGAGACAATAATTTTTAACAAAAGTGTAAAAAAGACGTCATGAATCGCTGAAAATGTCTTGGAGAGACTATTAAAAAAAAAATTTTGTTCAATAAATAGCCTACTTAAAGTCTTGAATGACTGTAAGGAAACCCTCCATTGGTCAACCCACCCCCAGACTGACCCTCTAGTTACGCCAATGGTTGTGGCCTAATCCTAGCTCGGGACTGCTTATACAATATACAACATAATCAATATCATCGCACAATATTTTAAGCCTTATTTTTATTTTATTATCATATTTCGCGTCTGATTTTGTTAATTGAAAATGATTGACGAATATTGTGGTGCAATAGTTCAGGCTCTATTTCTATTTCATTAGAATATTTTGCTTATAATTTCGGTATTAAAAGTAAATATACTTCTTTGGCGGTTCGAACCCCATCTAGATCTATCGGTTCATTCATTTTTCATTTGAGCATTTGTATAGAAAGCAGCAGTAGGCTTTGCTGTATCTTTAAATGAATGAATAAACTCAACATAATTGTCATCCACTCATTACCCACGCACAAGTCTCTGAAATCAAGTCGGCCTCACCAGCACGAAAATAAAATATTTGTGGCAACATCAAGATATTAATCATTATGAAAATATCCTCATGCTTAGTGACATTCATTAATTTATAGGAAAAACAATATAATTTCTGAAAAACCCAAACCTGAATTGTTAGGTTATTGACGGAACATACTTTTCTCAATTGATTTTTATTTTGTTTTGTCAATTGTAAATTTTCTGTGTAATATGATACCTTTAAATGTATATATTTTTCATATGTTATTGTGTTTCGCACGTAATTCAGGTTAAACCATTATTGTTTATCTTTCGTAATTACATTTTATCATATGATTTCAAAATTCAGGTGAGTGTGAAGCGCTCCATATGGTTCAATGTCCCTACCGCAGGGAAAACGACACCAGTTACCCAACTCCAAGTAAGTGTGAAACACGTCTTAGAGCCACTTCTGAATTAATAGCTACTGAGAATCAATTTATTTTACCACTCATCCCTAACTATGACGTTAGGTAAACTGATAATTTGGGTCATATTACCTTCAATAAATTATAGGTTATATTTAAACAATCAATCAACTATAGCAAAACAATATTAATGATCACATTATTAATAGAACTATATTAGGATGATTCATATTAGGAGGCTTTCATAATGGGCATCCAATACTTTATTTTGATATTAACTATCATCACAAAATAAGACACATACTGTAGAATAGTGTCCAACACTCTGCAGCATGATAAATACCACCATTCCACAACTTGTGTCTCATTTTGCGACGGTGATTATCATAGAGTATTGGATGCTTCACTGTGCATCTACCCTGAGGGTCTCCTCACTCTACAGCCAGGTATCAAAGCCTTTAATTATTATTATCATTGGATGCGTTAATGGAAGCCTCACCGCTTACCGGTGCACCGGAAACTAGGCGACTGATTGGTCTATGAATCAAACGCCTTAGTTTCCGGTGCACCGGAAGCGGTATGACTCCCATGAACGCATTAAATGTTGAAAACTCCGGAATAATTAAGCATGGCTTGATAATTGAGATTTGTACAATTCAACAAAAATCATGGTGTGTATGTTTCTGTTATGGTTTCTGTGATGGATTTGGTTTACTTTCCAAGTGATTCTTGTTTATCAAGAATGGAGAAGTGTGACCTCTTCCTATATTATGTAAGATATGTTAAAAGCGGAGATGTTTTCAAGTTGTGAATATTTTTCTCTATAATTAATTAATGATTTACTCACTTTAAAACAAGAATCATGTAATTGTGTTTGATTTCAAAGTGGTGCTTGTATATCACGACTGGTAAAGAATGACTTGTTTTTTATGCATTTTAATGTTAAAGCAACGAAAATTTGTTTAAGTTTTATTTATTTTTTCTTTATGATTGAAATTTGCTCCAGATAAATGTAAATTTGTATATGTATTCTGTGGGCTCAGGTGAGAAAAGAGCTTGTAAGTTCCACCTGAAAACGATTTATTCGTGTTTATTCACGTAAACGATTTATTCATTTATGTATTGATCCATCAACAATATTTGAAAGATCCCCAAAAATAATATGATTTTTTTTTTAATAATAATAACAAAATAATAATAAGATTGAAGTTCTTTAGACATATCAGCAGATTAACAGAAAATAGATAAGCCATCAAAAGAATAATTGATTATGCAACAAAACTAGAAATATTGAACATAAAACCGATCGAGATTTTTTATAAGAACATAAAATTCAAGCACAAGGTTCACAAGTGGAAAGTTTCAGAGCAAAAGAGAAGCAGTTACGTCCGAAGTGGACGCAAGAAAGAAAGAAAAGTTTCTCAGAAACTATGAAAGCCTATTGAACTTATAAGCGAAACCTAAAAAATTGTTGACCGGGTCATCGCATGTTGCTCATCGTCTTCCACACAAGGAGAACTCGCCAATAATAATAAATTTGTCAGTGCAGGCTCAGGACTGGTGTCAGAGATATCAGGTGGATCAAGTCACACCTTTACAAGTTAAGGGCCTCTTAAAAGTGACAGTTTTTAGGCACCCGGGACCAACGGGCTTAACATGTCCTACGAAATGATTGCATATCTATTTTATGATGATGATTGATGATAATAATCTAAACAATAAGAGTAAGGATGTTTGTGTCAGTCCTACGGGTTTCACAAAAACGGCAACGATTTGGAACACTAAATTTTCCATAAAGCATCCTCTACACTCTATTCAGTCAGTGCATCTCAAAGCCCAATTTTTATTTTCTTTCCAGACTTTTGAAAATTATTGTTCAAATTCTACTTATGGGCACTATTACTGTATAACGAGTGTTTAGATGCAGGAAACTTTTATAACAGCTGATGAACGATACGTCACTATGATACAAAATGCTTCATGTCACAAGCCAAAGCAACATATTTGTTCCTTATCAATGTTGTATTTCCTAATTCCCTTTTCGGAATAATTGTATTGGCACCGGCGGTTGAAAACCATTTGTAACATTCAATTCAAACTTACCGTTTCAAAGCACAGGTAAACAACCAATAATAAATGATATTATCCAATGACACAATATTAATCAGGAATGCAAATAATGAAAATAAAAATTTTGAAAAACTCACCTAAAAATCCTGGAATCGCTCCCAGAGGCATCACGAACAGGCTGACCAGCAAATCCGCAACGGCCAGTGATAGCAGAAAATAGTTGGTCACATTATGCAGAGTTCTGTCCAAATAAATCGCTAAACACACTAAAATATTCCCCACTCCCCCTGCCACAATAAACAAAATCACGAATAGGAACGTCCAGTCGTAGCTGATGGCTTCTGATTGGTCCAGGGCAGTAGGACTCAAAGTACATCTCAACCAATCAAAACCACTTGTGTTCAATTTGGCAACACTGTGCGCGGTTGAGTTCCCACAATCGAAAGCCACTTGTAAGTCGAGAAACACACCGTTCACATTTAGCCCTAAAAGTACATCACCTAAGGTTGCTCCTTGTGGAACTACCGCACTAAAACTCCCATTCGCGGCTCTTACACTGTTTAAACTCGTCCAACACATTTTATTTCCGTCAATTTCGTGGTCAAAATTACTACAATTACTGTAATAAGTGGTAATTTCATTGTAAATGTCAGGAACTGTACAGTTGATTGAGGGTATGCCGTCTAGTAGGCTACAAATAATAGTTTTTTGTGAGAAATTTGGGGTATCCAGCTCGGTGGAGTTCATCTTATGCTTGTCAATTTATTGGAACACATTTTTGTTTAATTTTGTTGAAAATGAACTCATCATGCTTACTTTAAGCATACAAAAGGACATTGATATCGTTAGAATTCATTTTATTTTTCGCTCTTTATTTGAACACTTTTTCGTTCAATTCTGTTGAAAATAAACGAATTATACTTATTTCATGTCTACAAATCTAGGATAGTAATATCCTTGGAATTTCCCTTAATTTTTTCACTTTATTTGAACACATCATCGTTCAATTTCGTTTGAAATGAGCTTATAATGATAAATTCAAACATAGAAGAGGATAATGATATCGTAGAAGTTCACTTCATTTTTCACTCTATTTGCACAGTGCCGTTGAAAAACATATTATTTCAACTATACTTGCTTCATGAACACAAATTCAAAATTTCAATACTAGTTAGTAGTTCATCTGAAGCTTTCCATTCTAATTGAACACATTTTATGAAATTCCGATGACAATAAACTCAAAATAAACATATTGGCTCAATTATACTTGATTCATGAACACAAATTTAGGATTTCAATATCAGTGAAGTGAGTGAATCTGATAATTTTCTCTTTAATTAAACACATTTTCACATAATTTTGATAGAAATGAATTCATTATTCTCACTTAAAACTAATATCTATGTACAAAGTAAACTCATTTCTTCAATAAATTATAGCAATCATACTGGATCAAACTTCGTAATATTTATAATAATTAATTACAATGTTTCTTCGAGTTACCGTATATGTCAACTAATGAGATCGTGTATAATTGAATTTATCTCAAAGTCTGGAGCTTTCGTGATATAAAATCCTTGATAGTTATAATAATTTCATACGATGTTTCTTTGTGTATGTCAACTAATGAGATCGTGAATAATTTATATCAAAGTCTAAAAATGTCGATAAATTTGTCATTTCGTATCTTTTCCCACACAATTTGATTTTACCTATCAATCAAGTATTGACTTAGAATAGTTTAGAGGATAATATCGTCACTATGATGCCTTACATTCCACCTTAAACCCAATAAACTGTGAATTTCTCTTTATAATATTATCACAAACTCAACTTGCCGTAGATATTGATGCTATTTCACTGAAATACTTAAAATTCACTTCAATTCTATTTAAATTGTTCCCTCAACATTGGAAATCAGCATCCAATCCCCAAACACATATGGGAAATGATAATTCCATCGAGGATGCTGGTAATCCTTTAGAAGTATCATTTTTTCTATTATAGTCCTTCCTGCTAATTCGAGAACTTAGTTACGAGCATATTGTAGTCGAAAGCAGTTGTTCTTCGAGTAAAGTTGAGTCTTTCCCTTCATGTCAGGACTTCTTAGTGACCATGTCCATCTGAAACAGAAAATATGAAATTTGATTCAATTTTTATTGTGTTTTGGTTTAAAAAAATCAAAACAAATTTGACTTTATTTCATTTTGAAAGTTGAAAATTTGTGGCAGAAAGTAAATTTTTATTTTTCACATTAATTTTAATAAAGAGGGCAGATAATTGAAAATACAATACTCCATGATAACCACCATCATAAAATCAAACACATGCTTTGGAATGGTGCATAACAGATTGAAGATAAATGTGTACCACCATCACAAAATCAAACAAATGCTGTGGAACGGTGATGACAGATTGGGGATATGTGAATGCTACTATTTAAGAACATAATTATGTTCTATTTGTGATTATTATTGAGAACATTGAAGCTCAAATTAACAAACATCCTTATTGAGATCGATGAACAAATAGCATTCCAAAATAGTTACATTAGCCTAAAAATATCATTTTTAGCATAAGAAAGGAGTAGGAGGATCTATTATGTAAAATATATTTAGTATTGCTATATCTGAACTGAATAACTAAATAAGATATCTCAATTATTTATTCAGAATTTATTTACCAAAAAACAGGATGATAAAGAAATGGTAACAATTTTATTTATTTGATGGAACTAAAAATAAGAACTCGAAATGAATTACCACCTAATTCGATTTCGCAATTGTTAATTACCCTTGCAACATCTAAGAATTATTGAAACAAAACAGAATTTGTCAAATTTCACTGAAGTAATAATTTGAGTCACAGGACCATGGTTTCGTGTTCTACTTAAGCCGCATCTCCACCAACCGAACATGCTCGGCGAACAGTGTTCGCTGGAATCAGCTGATGTTGCCGAACATCTTTTGGAGTTGGTTTGGTGTGGACGCGTTCTCGAACATTATGATCGGTGTGGTGGGGTTAGTAGCGGGAACCTGTTGTTGGTCGTCAATGTTCGCTCACAGACCGAACATTTCAATTGAACTCACGAACATGTTCGGAGACCCATATGTTTAATGTTTGCCCGTTTTTTGTATTCGCCAACAATGTTCGGCAGACATGTTCGGTTGGTGGAGACACGGCTTTACACATCTTCGGTTTCAACATCTATCAGTTCTACTAATTTTATGTAAGGATTACTCCACTATTAATAAGGGCATGAGTAAAAGTCAGATATTAGTAGAGCTTGTACTGAAAAAGAGATAAGTCTGTAGATAAAAGAGGTATAGTACTATAGTGGATGAGAAATGATGGGATGAGGGTGATAATTGGGTCAAAGGACCGTAATTGACCTTTGAGTAACTTTTCATAAGAAGCAGGGTTACTGCGGGTGTATTCTATCAACCCCCTCCCACCACCACATAATTTAAGTATTTTCGGCTCAAAAGCTTTGATAAACAGTGAAATTTAATATTATCATTCCATGTTCAGTATATATTAAGCTTCTGTGTACTTTAATTTTAGTTTGATTGAGATTGATAATGGTGTAACAACCGAAACTAGTTTCTCGAAGTTTTAATAAATGTGGTTGTGACAATTTCGTCTTATTATTCATTATGGATACCTTCCACAATATCACCTTCGCCATTACTAAGAAAGATAAATAATGCAAACAGATTGGACACCTCATCTATTGACGTTGTCTGAAGCACAACGTTGCCTCAATTCGCATCACGGAATAATTCTTTCCGTTGCAAGTGAGCAGTTCTCTTCGTGCCCGTTGCCTGTTGTCCGTATACTTCCAATGTTATTTTCTCGGCCGATCTCAGCGGCTATTGCATTGTTTGATACAGTGTTGATGCGGCGTGTATCAATTCATGTTTCATCTCGTTTATTATGATTTCTTTAATAATTAATCTGCTCAATATTATGATTTAATACACCCCTTAATAAACATATGAATATAAAAAAGTATTGAAACAAAATAAGTATCAAACACTATTAAACCAACATAAAAAACGATATAATTCTATTTCAAGACAAATAATATAATGCAAGATTAATTTGTCAAAAAAAGCATTATTGTAGAGATAGGTGAACAAAAAGTATTATAATTAATTGAGTGAATTGATTATCTTAACACCAATATTTTGTTAGAAATCTTATAGAAAATTGTTAAACGTTTATCTATTATCATTTAACAAATGCATTTTTCCAATTTCTTTATTCAATTTGATTTAACTTATCCATCTATTCCTTTGAAACAGTCTGAAGTATTCATTTATTACTGCAAATCTTTTGGTTGTTACATTCGTACTTTTTAGAAATATGAGCCTTTTCAGATGTAAAAAAATGAAATGGGCGTTCAAATTTCAATTTTTTTAAATTCTCATCCGGCACTAAGAAAAGGCTTTTTTCTGTCTTTCAAAGAGGAATAAAACTTTTCTTGGTTCTCCCTCTATTGTGACTCTTGTGATTCATTTTTATGAGGTCCTTGAAATAAGGACATTTCAGGTTATAATATTCACCACCTCCCTCAAAAATAAATCCCTGGATTCGCCCCTGATTCTAACACACAATGTAATTCTGCAATATAACTTTTGGCAACCTCAATCCATCCTTCAAACAATATTTAAACCAATAAATCCCAAGTTGAATCGTGCACTCTCAGTAATGCTCGACAGTAAACTCTCCCCATAGGCAACAATCATTCACTGATCATAAGCACTCTGCAACAATGTTGATCCAAACGATAAATTTCGATTGATGAGCCTCGAAACAATTTCCAAGTTTGCTTGAACTAATATTATGGCGATTATCACTTTGCTAAGCGATTGATCCTCCTCAATAAGGATTCAGGACACAGATCCTGCCACAATCAGATCCTGTGGGAAGGATGTGAGGATCCCTGGAGGAAGGAAGTTGGTCTACAAATAAGACCAAGTTTGAATTACGTTTTGATTCATGCTACGAGTTGAAGTTGGCCATCCGTTTCGTGCTTATTGAAATTTCGGAAACAATCTGTTTCTCATGGTTCTCTATGCACTAGTTTCCTAGTTTCTATAAATCTTTCTCTCTCACTCACTCTCTCTCTCTGTCTCTCACAGTGTCTCTCTCCGTGTCTCTGTACATCACTATAACTATGGGATCTGAGAGTTGCTAATCTTAATAATACTGTAATGATTCATATACATTATAAATTTGCGCAAATAAAGTCATCTGAATCTGAATATCTCTCTTCCCCTTATCTATCTCTCCAACTCACCCACTTTTGGGGTCGACAATAAATTTATCTCTCCTACGACTCATTTTAGAATTGAAATAATTTTTATCTACGACCATGTCATAATGTATACATTACAGTTTCACAATTGATGCCAAAACAGCTGTCTTTTCGAAATGCTTTTTGAATCCCGTTGCATAATGAGCTCATTATAGTACAGGTTCTACATTATAACACGGGTTCTGAACCAATCAGAAGCATTTCTGATGGAATCAATATCGTAATTCAATATTGTGAAACTATCAGCTGATTTGATCAAACTGCTACACCAGCTGCTTTAACCTAACAATCTACTATAACTTCTCGTATTTGAGATGAGAGGTTAGGTATCTCTGACAGTAACAGGTAAAATGAAATTGTTTTAATTAAATGTATACTAGTGGTCGTAGATAAAATGGTGTATGCAACTCGCATTCGCTCGTGTTATAACTTACATCTAACTCGTGCCTTAATAAGGGTCAAAATGAAATCGTTGCATAAACTACTATTAGGCATTAGATAATTTTTTCAAATTCAAAACAGATCTATGAGAAAAAAAATATTTTTCAATTCAATTGATAGTTTAGTTTTTTGTATTAATTTCTCGGAAAAACTCAAGATTTTCAAAAAAAAATCTAAAAACAATATATTTGATCGGTTGATAAAATAAGCCACATTGTACATTGTACCCAATCGAATGATAAAATATGACATGTTTGTTTATAGTATTCCTTGATGGCAGTGGTTCTGTAAAGTACGTATAAACTGAATATGGAAAATTTTAATTAACTTGTAGAAGAATATCAATAATTGATTCCAAACAGCGTTAGATTTCAGCTTTGAACGTCCATATTTTATAAAATATTAATTTTGTTTATAATTGAAACACATATAAGAGAATGAAGTAAAATATTTTCGATTTCAATCTTGATAGTTTAGATTTTTTTAACAAATAAGTTTTTCATTATCAAAGCACATCTTAGAGAATGAAATAAAATATTTTCTTTTCCAATATTGATAGTTTATTTCTTTTTTCAGAGCCAGGCGGCTCAGGTAGCACAGCTGGTTGGAGCGCTTGTCTGAGATAAAATTATTGCTGTAGCTGGCTTTGTTTCCTGCAGCCTTGGGTCTCATTCAGCAATGGATGTTTCTCATTATTCACTCATCCAAGCTCAAGTCTTCAGACTCATGTGGGCATCATCAGCAATAAAAAAAAAATGTTCAATAATAATATTGACAAACTGAATTTTTTGTGGGATTGGATAACGTTACAATATTCAGTAACAACCTAGAGGCAATACATCATTTTTCATAATATTTATCAAAAATAACAATTCGAGTAGCTCAGATAAAGATAAGCTACAAACCACTCTCTCTTTGCTGGCCCTCTTTGTAAGGGTGGCCGATTGGATTGGCCAGAAAAAAGGCTCTCTTCTCTGCTAAGAAATCACTTTCCGGAGGTTCGGAACCTATCTAAAATTGAATCCAACTCTCAAATCACCAACATCTAATTCATTAGCCACGCACAGGTCTCAGACCTATGTGGGCGTCATCCTCCCAAGAAAAATCTGCTACTTCCGTTCTAACTCCTGAGAAGAGTTATTTTATATCACCTCATTACCAATATTGATATATTGTTTTTCATATTCCATGTTTAATAACCTTTTGAAAAATAACACGTTACTTCATGATAACTATAAACTAATAGTTACAACTTCCTCTTGAAAATAACGATCTATCTCATCTCTGCAAGTAGTATACATAGTATAGTGTGGTTGTAACTAATCATTGATGCCTTGATTGGTAGCATACTGTAAATTTGATGATCAATTTAGTGGCTCTCTCTCACGCTCTCTATCTTTTTCTCTCTCTCTATGGGACTGAAAAGTAATCAAGCACATTGATTATTCATTGACAAGTACTTCGACTGTTGATGAAATTCGGCTTCTCCAGCAGCTGCAGAATAGAACTGGAACTCTTCACCAGCCACTCCAGTCAGCAGGGTAAACACACATGTGCGGCTGGAGAAGAGACGCTGGAAGTGAGCTGTTGTTGTTGCTGGAGAGAATTTGTAAATAGACAGCCTTTCTCCAGAAATCACTCCACTGAAGAACTGGAGATTCTTCGTTTGGAGGAGATTGGATTAACAAAAGAAATCACTAGCCATATATCTCATCAAAATATTTCTAAAATAACTAGTAGCTCTATCTATCCCAAATATTTTTGTCGTATTGAATGTGATAATTAACTGAATACTTAATTTTTACCATGGAATTTTATGAAGAACTTCTACTTTAATAAATGAACCTCTCAGGTCAGAGACCTGTGCGTGTGTAATGAGCCGGATGATGGTGATTTCTGAGTTGGGCCTACAGTTTTAGGTGGGCTCTGAACCACCGGGAAGTGATTCTACAGCAGAGAGCAGAGTCTTCTACCCTGGCCAATCCAATGCGTAGCCCTTAATGAGGGCCCAGGAGAGCGTTGCTTATCTAATCTGATTGAACAGATACATGCTGCGGCTCGCAGTTGTTATCACTTCCCCAAAACTAAATATTTCATCTCAAGGTCAGGCGTTCAGCTTAGGGTTAGGAGTTTTTGTTTTGTTAACTGTAGTCTATTTTATGTTTGCTTTTTTTTCTTTATTTTTTATTTCCCAGACTTTAAAAACTGCGGTATCTTGTTGTAGAATTTTTGTTTGAATAAATTACTATTGTAACACTAACCAAGTGATAATCTCTTCGGCTTAGGTCTTGTTAGGTTGTAGTGAAAACTCTAATTATTAATGGTAGAGAAGACTTTATAATCTCCGCTTAAAAAATAAATTTTTCATTTAATTTCTATTTTCAAAGAGAACAAGGGTTGGTAAACTAAAGGGGGTTCTAAGCAAAAACAGGCAAAAAAGTGATGTGGAATTGAAAGCAGGAATCTATTCCGAAATTTAGCGGTGGCCTCTAAATTAGTGAGGCTGTATAATTGGTATGGTTGGTGGTAGTGTTGGGGGGGTGCACTTCTTTTGTTTATGCATAGCGCAACGCACATAAAAACAGACCTGCACCTCCAAATTACCTTAAAAATGATGGGCTTTTCCATCATACAATCACGCAGTTTTATTCTCTTTTTTTTTTGAATTCAATAGCCTCTCTCTGGTCTTCAAAGTCTGAAAATAGATGTACATATCTCCACCATGAATTTTTGTCCAGTATTCATAACTTTAAGCGGTATTTTTTTTTTAAATTTTACTTTTTTCATTTAGAATTTTATGGTTTAAAATTCTTAACTAGGTGGTTCATTTTTTCTTCCTAACATGTAGAATGTTGTAAACTGTATGATTTTGCTCATCATCGCAATGATGTTTTACTGCTTGGTTTTTAAAGTGAACATTCAAATTAACTTTCTTATTTTTGAAAAAGAATTAATACCTCAAAGTGAAATTTATAGTTGAACTAACCTAAAATTGGGGTTTTTTTACTTTAAAAATTGTAAATATAGCAGTAGTGGGCTGTGCCTGTTGTATCTTTACTTGATTGTGTTTTTGTGATGAATGAATAAATAAATACCCTGACTTTGAGAAGGAGGTTAGTGCCAGAATTGTCAAAAATTCGATTTTTGTATGAAAATGCCAATGACAATAGCATTGAAAAAGAGATTAATCCAGATATTGTATCTGATAGTTGTAAGATATGTCAAAAGATAGTGCAGCAACCAAGCAGTATCTCGATCAAGCTTTTCTTTTAAAGGGAATTGCTTCTCCTGTAATATTCCATTTTTGGCACTTACCTCCTATTCAAAGTCAGGTCCTCAATTATTACAAAAAAATCCTAGAACTATTCTTGCTAATATGAGGATACGGATTTATTATAAAGAACGAGCATTCCACCTAATTTATTTGTCTGAAGTGAAAAATTCTTCAGTTTATACAAATGATAGTATTTTGTTTCTTCCGCTTTTTCATTTTGAATTTGGATCCTTAAAATTTTTTCCAGATCTATTTTGTATTGAAATCTTGTTTTTTATATTTTAGCATATTTTAGTAATAAAATGTTTTATGTTGGTGTGTTTTTGATGTTATTCAACTGCACGTCTAATCCACACTTTCCTTCTCTACTGAGTTTCCGATTTAAGAGCCGGGGGGGGGGGGGGGGGGGTCACGACCCTCATGACACTGGGAAGGTCCTTGATTTCAATAAACAAGCTTCAAATCAATATTATTCTATAAGCCTATTTTTATTTTTTTTCTAGTAAATTCCTACTCTTGATGTCCTAGAGATGATGTAGGAGCAGCTCATTCCACTACATTCCTGATAATAATGATAACAACAATAATACTAATTTTACTACCAAAAAACATTATTTACAACAGAAAAAATTAATATTTAAACAAAAACAATTATTAAAGATGCCTTGAGCTCCAGCCATGAGTTCTAAAAACATTAACATTCTTTTCTAATATTTCATGAACTTACTTATTTCCATATTTCTTACTTAGCAGATTAAACTAAATCCTTCAATACAGTTCACAACCCTATAAGTCAACATAATAAGAGCACAAATTAATTGAGACAAAAAACTAGTATTTTTCATAACGACCTCCGTATCTTAACTGTTAGATAGCATCTTTTCAATCAGAGAAGTGATAGCCACAAGCCGAAGCAGGTATCTGATCAGTCAGATAAAGATAGGCTACGAACAAATGGGCCTCCTTTGTAAGGGTGACCAATGACTGGATTGGCCAGCAAAAAAGACTCTGTTCTCTGCTGTAAAATCACTCTCTCATAGTTTGGAACTTATATAAAACTGTAGGTCCATCTCATCAATCACCATCACCCAACTCATTACCACGCACATATCTTAGACCTATGTCAGCTTCATCCTACGGAAAAAATTAACCTTTGTTGGTAAACTCGTTTACATTCTAGATGTACAGATGTAGGCATATTACCATGTAGTCTCGTCTATTCATTGAACCAAATCCTCTCAAACACAGTCTGGAGGTTTACATGAGTCATTTTATGACTGGTCAGCAAATTTCTGACACAATGCATATCCCACTCCAGTTTTGGTTGCTGATGTCATTGCTACTGACATGCTGAATCAGCAATTCTGTCTCAACACTCACCTCTCACTCCCTCTATTATTTTCTTTCTCTCTCGCATCTAGTAAATAATACAATAATAGATGAATTTAAAAATTGTAAATGCTATTCTTAAACAGAGAAAAGCTATTTCATAAGTTCTCTAGGTGCAGTTATCTAATAAACAGTAATCACAACATGGATTATCCACATAATCATAATGGATTATCCATGGTAATCACATATGGATTTTTAAGACTGATCTGCTTCATTAAAAAATGGACAAGATTTTGATGTATTAATAAGCCTGAAACATATGAATTTTCATGTGAAATAACAGAAAACACTAAATGCTACTAAGTATTTGTGCGTGCATATTGAAGAGCTACTCACTTCCGGAATAAAACTAATGGTGGTATTTATGAACATTCCTCCAGGGTATCTTTACTCGAAGGATTCTTGAGGTTCATTTAGAATAGAGGCATTTTAAGAGTTCCTCAAGTCAAGAAACACTGGAAGAACGTACATAAATACGGCCTCAAGTTTAATATCAAAACTGACAATTTATTTCTATTCAAATTACGATTTTCACTCACACTTCTCCATAGAAGTAAAATGCATTTTTTCAATATTAGATAAAATTCATAATTTCAATTTAAATACAGTGTCAATTTTGATATTAGATTGTTCATCAAGTATTTCGTTATGGTAAATAACATAGATTTCAAAACTAAGTTTTTATTGAATCTGTATTTTCATATTTGCTACAATAATTTATTTTTGTGATTACTGCAATAGAATACAAAATTCTAAGAACGGGAATATAAAACCCCTTGAAGTAATAAGATTTCAAAAATACTGCGTATGGTTGAAATATCTACACCTATTTTCAGACTTAGCAGAATAAAATCAGGTTAAATCTAATCATATTCAGTTATAAAGCTTTTTATAGTGTACAAGAATTCCTTTCACATCAAAATTAAGCCTCACCTCAAGTAATTATTGATATAGTAATGATTAGTTATGGTAGCTAGTTTATAAAATTGTATAATCGTTGATCTAACTTGTCTTACACTCCTTAGAGTCTTCAAGACACAATCAACAAAAAAAGATACATAACCTATAGCCTATGCTTTCAAATACTGTAGTTGGTTTTTTTTTAAATTTAGTAATAGGGTCAGTTTTGGGATAAAAGCCTGTTGTTTCTTTACAATAAGTTGTACTTTGACTGTATCAATATTAGATAAATAGATTAGTGGATAAATAAATAAATAAAGACTAACACTTCTTGATAAAATCTAAACAAATATCAAAATTATGTCCACTTTCTTTTGACTCTTGGACTGTGCCAGTACTTCTTTTTAAAATTTCACTTCTAAATTAATGTTCTGATTGAAAAAAATTATTCGTAGTACTACAATGAGAGATTCTTTGGGAAATATTGACATTTGGATTCTTCAGTGTTGGAAATTTGTGGAGAAAGCAGGTGTGGACGATAGACTGTTGCATATTTGCTTGATTGTATTTTTGTCATAAACAAATAAATGGATAAATAATTCAATAAATAGCTAAAAAATAAATAATTATGAAGGCACTGCTAAGATGGGTGCAGTATCTATGCGAACATATCCTCCACGATAAATATATAACCAAAATATTTTCCCGATCAACTTTAATGTTCTAATATTGAGTTTTATTGTATATCACTTCAATAATGATTATGATGGTTTGAAATAATAGAGACTGGGTGATAACTTCTCCCGGGTTGAATTTAGCAAAGAAAGGAATTATAGACATGAATTCTGTGTGAGGAATAAACTAGAACAGAAATTATTCAGTTATGGAGGTGCAGTTCTGATTAGATGTCTGCATTTTGTGGAATCACTCTGTTTAATTGAATTTAAAATAGCTGCCATTTCAGGCGGCTGGTTTATGAGTGGGAGTGGAATGAACTCATATTGCAGTGCTCCGAGTTTTGTGTAAACTTTACAGTCGTTTTACACTTAAACATTAATTTCATAACTCTTACCGGAATGCATGTATTTTATTCGTTATTACTTGTGTTCACATAGCGGAGAATTGAATGATTTTCTCGATTATACGTCATCGTAATAAACGTAGAATAATTGTTTGCTTCCAATCGCTAGACCAGGGGTTTTCAATATTTTTTAAAGACTGTAAAAATTAAAATTTTGCGTAAGTACCCCTTATTATCAGGGGTGACGGTTTGGGGGGGGGGGTTAAATGAAATTCACTTTTTACATCAAAAACACAATACATTTGGAAATATATTTGAAAAGCATAACAGAAAATTAATTAAAGTTGAGCTTGTCTCTTATCACATACTAGTTCCTCAACGTTGGGCTCAAGTTTCGTAGAAGTACAAACTTGAATCGTCCTTTACATTAAGCTTGTTTCTATACTAACTTTAGTACAGCGGGCCGCTTAGCACAGTTAGTTGAGGCGTCGCAACTTCAGCTTACTGTCGCTTCAGCGGTCGTGGTCGTGGGTTCTAATCCCGCTCCTCCGTCTGGTATCTATGATTCACCTCATTACCCACGCAAAAGTCTTGGACTCATGTTGGCATCATCAGCAATTAAAAAAGAAAATATTTTATGCTCGAAACCCTCTTTCACATGGGTATGTAGTTGAAGACCCACTTTAGAATCGTCACGTTGAAGACTTTTTACAACAGTACAGATTTGAAAGTTCTTCTTACTCCTTTCCAACACCGATCTAAAAATCTAACAACGTAGCACTCATGATTCGGTGGATCACATGATAGTTCAATTAGTTGTTCCTTCTGGTATGTTGTCAGGCTGCTCAAATTTTAAATAGCATCAAACAAAAGGGATCACGTATTTAGTACAACTTTTGTCTGCGGGTGGGAAGTAATCTCTTACACTGGTCTTCAATGAGCTGAGCTGATGACCAATTTCAGTTTTGAGGTCAGAAACAGTGAGACAAACCTATTGCAGCTGTTTGTTCCAAGTAACTCTACCACAAAAGTAGTTAAATAGATTCCACTATTAAATTATAGCCTTGAGTGATTACAAAACGGTTAGAGATGATATTTGTCTAATTTTTCATTACCCTGCCCCGCGTACCTCCTGGAAATTGTCATGTACCCTCAAGGACTACATGCTTGTACCACAGATTGGGAACCCCTGCTTGAGACATTCAACCCTCGATCAGTCGCGCTATTGGATTGAATCCAACATTTGTTGTACTTGTTAAGAAATTTCTTTATAATATTATTTTCGTTGCATGTCATTAATCATCTAGATAGGTATTTCGACCGCCCTTTACGCAAGTGACTTTCATCCGGTGTGGTGGGGGAAGACCACCAGGATCGAGGAAAGTCGGCATTTGCTAGATTCAATCTTACTGCGCGAGTGATTGCGTAACTGTCCAAGTCTCGAAGCCATTTATTGCTCTGCTAGAGCAATCTAGACACTCGTTTCACAAATAATATCAATGAACAAGTTTAGAGCTCATTTTAATTCCTCAAGCTGCAATTTTCAACGATGATAACTATAATATTTTAAGGTCAATTTCAAATTTTTGATTCAATCTAATGGCGCGAGTTCTTGCGGAACTTTCTGTAGCCCGAGTGATCCCAGGTTGTCTAAACATTTTGTAATACTGAGAATTTTGAAGAGTTATAAGTATGTCTTACGTTTAATTAATATGTCTTGACACAGGGGCAAATCCAAGAAAGGGGAATTGAAAAAGTCCTTATTTGTGTCTTTTATTGGAATTAGAGCCTTTTTCGAAGTGATACCTCACACCCCTAAATCATTACTCATTTGTCATCTTCCAAAAAAATCTTGTTCCACCCCTGCCTTCGAGCTCATTTTTCTCACTGCTTCAGTGTGTCTGATCCCATTTCATAGCATGTATTTGATTTTGCAGCTTAGCTCTAGGATCTTGTATTGAAGCTCCATAGATTGCGTAACACCTGCTACTTGTAGACTAATTGTGTTCAAGTAGATAGAGATGAGAAAATGTTTTCGTTATGAGTACATTAGTTAAGTCGAGAATAGTATCATTCCATGTTCACTATATATTAAGCTTCTGTGTACTTTAATTTTAGTTTGATTGAGATTGATAATGGTGTAACAACCGGAACTAGTTTCTCAAAGTTTTAATAAATGTGGTTGTGACAATTTCGTCTTATTATTCATCAAGTCGAGAATACATCTGTTTTTTGGGAATAGATTTGAATCGGAATAAATTTTGGATAGGCGCATTTGACCTAGTTATATTATTACCTATATCATATTATATTATTTATATTATCAACTTATTATGTTTCTCTAACAATCTTTCTGGATTGTTTTTCATTCTGTAATGTTCTCCATTGAAATATACTTGATTAACAATTTAATATCAAAACTGACACTGTATTTCTATTTAAATTTTATTTCATTCACATAAACTGATGGAATGCAATAATTCTCTTCTGAGAAGAAGCTTTATTAGCCTGTCAATAATGCAGGCTGATGACGCTTCTCCTTAGCAGGGGAATGCTTCCCTCCAGTTTAGGTGAGTAAATCATGATGAAAATAGAAATACAGTGTCAGTTTTGATATTAAATCGTTTTTCGTTCATGACTGAATCGATATTTTTAGTTTATCTTTTATTAATCAAGTTGACTAACAAGGTTCCAGTTTTTATTGTGATAGTTTCAGCAAAGGTCAACTCAAGTTCTAATATAAATCCATATGAAACCCTAATCACGTATGAGATAAAGCTGGAAACCTTTCAATGGTGACAAAAAACCTCTTCTACCAGGCGAGATTGTTTCCTTGCATCCTACAAAAACTATCATCTTCTTTTTTGGCCAATACACCTTTTGTAGCCAATCCCTTCTCTTCCTGCCCTTCCTTCAACTTATCTCCTTGTTTCCCGCCATTTCGCTAACCTATCCCCACGTTTCCCACCATTGCGCCAACCTATCCCCTAGTTTCACGCCCTTTCCAAACCAATCCCCTTACTTCCCACAGTTGATGACAGTGCTACCAACACTTTTCTTGCCGTAATTCGCCTTCACAAGCAGAACCAGAACCGGCTTTCTGTTTTAGCCGATCAATCATCCCACTAGGGATTGCCCCCATGCCCCCTAAATACTCCCCCTCATCAACATCTGCCCCAAAATTGCTCCCAGAACGCGACAAAAACTGTCCGCTCCTGACATCGTCAGCGTCTTGGCCGATGACAATGCCTAAGTACCAAAAACTCAAACCGTCTGCCATATTTCGCCTGCAAGAAACTAATGTGCTGCTGTCTGATGGACAATTCTTGAACTATACTCTTATTCATAGATCAACATCAGTGTGTAGCTGTCATAGAACTTTTTCAGTTCTCTTATTCAATTTATTTTCTGCTGATGAAACTTTCATTCAATTTCTTCTGAAGAAGCCTGAATGAGCTCTAGATTGCTGCATGGGGAGGTGGATTATTCATTTATTCTCATAAAAACCTCACAGGACAACCAATCAAGAGCCTTGATGGCATAGAATGAAAAACAATTTTAAAGCAATTTTACAGAACAACTAATTCACTCAAAAAACACCTGCATTCTCAGACAACATCTCAAAACAAGTACAACAGATCTGGAATTTACAAATTGAAATGTGATGACTGCAACAAGTTCTACATAGGACAAACTGGCAGGACATTCACCACTAGATTCAAGGAACACACAAGAGCCATCTCACACCCAAACACACATTCCACTTTTGCTGAACACATCATTTCAACAGGCCACAGTTATACAGACATTGACACTAATTTAGACACACTACACTTCACTCACAAAAGCCAAAAACTCAATGTTTTAGAACAATATGAGATTTACAAACATGCAAAGCAGCAACCTGACAACATTTTAAATGATCAACTTAACTTCTTCTCACATACTCTATTTGACAAAATAATCCCAATTTCAAACCTCCCGCCTACTCATCCCCCCACCCCATCACCATTCCAACATACATAACCCTCAAACTCATACCTTAAGTCAGTGTACTGTGGGTCGTCTGACGATGCTCTAGACAACAGAGCGAAACGGCCGTCACGCCATAACGTGAGTTAATTTCCATCTAAAAGTGTTTTTTTCAAGTTTATATTATAAATTTTAAAGCTGTCAAGAAAAAAGATTAAAAATAACAAAACAGATAAAAGATACTTTTTTTATAAACTCATACTAAGACGAAAGAGAAGAAAAAATCACAGTTATAGGAAAAAGTATAAAATAATAAATTACCAGTTAGAAGGAGAAAAACGCCCTCCTAATTATGTTCAAATTAAACTTTTAAAGCATACCAAGAAAAACATTTTTATAATAGAATATTGTTATTTTGTCAATATTTATCAATTCTTGATAACTAAATGCCAAAGATGGTTGAATTTCCCCTAAAAAATGTTGCAATGATCTCAGTTACGATCAACAAATAATGTATAAAATAATAATGGCTCTCAAATCTTGGATTTTCAATTCAATAAAGCTTTCCTATCATATTCCAACACAGGACAAGACCATACTATTTGATATTAGCATACACAAATTTATGTCAGAATAATAGTTATAATAATAATAATAATAATAATAATAATAATAATAATAATAATAATAATAATATATATTTATAAATGTAAATTTTCAATTTCACATCCAACAAAACCTTCCCATCATACTCTAGCTCCTAACAAAGTCTTGTTTGCTAATACAAAGGGCTCATACAAATTTATGTCTAAACAATAGAGATAATCTTAATAATCATAGTAATAATAATGTTGTTGAGAATAATAATGATAATATTATTTTAAAAAAATAATAATTTGAATTCAACATGAAAAAATAATAACTCTCAATTCCACTTCCAATAAAATAATCCTATCATACTCCACCCTCAAACAGTGTTCTGTTTCTTCTTAGCACACAACACAAAATATGCCTGAATAATAGATATAAAAATATTAATTTAATTTTAATATTATTATTATTATTATTAATAAGAATAATTATAATTATAATAATAATCAGAGCACTAATCAATAGCTCTTTTGTAGCTGCCATAATGGGTGCATGAGTTTGAACAAATAATAATAATAATGTCAAATAGACAGGCTTTGTGAGATGCATTGAGTGGTAGTGTGTTGATGAGGGGAGGGGATGTCGTCAGCAAAGCCCTTCTTTGAAGGGGTCTGGTGTTGGGGGTGGAGTGTTTAACGAGTACGGAGAGGGGTGCTACAAGCTTGTACATGACAGCTTTTTGTTTTAGCGCTTTTGTAATAATACAGATTTAGTTGGCAATACTGTCAAAACAGCCGGGTGTAAAACGAATTATTTTGCTCGGTGATCATGCTGTGCTTTCAAAATCTAGGTTACGATCACTCAAAATGTTCCTGCACTTGATTTAAACTAGGATTTTGAAATAGATTTGATAAAATTCATGTTCTGTAAATGCATAGGCCTACAAATGGAATAAAGAGTTGAATGTGGAAAACATATATTCCTCGAACAATCAGAACGTGTCACATTTGTATGTAGAATACGTTCAAATATACGAATGAAATGCTTCAGTTTAGAACTCTGCGATATTTGCATGTAGAATTCATTCAAAAGCTTGAGATTCTTGTCAAAAACAGTGTTACATTTGCTGAAAGCAACAACTATAGGCTTTCACGGAAATTTCTCCCTACTCTTTCTAGTTTATTTGTTTGTCGTAGTGTTTAGAGGTCAAACTTTATCTATTTTCAACAGAAATAAAGGTGTTGAGCTGCTAATATTGTGAATCAAAACTGGAGTCACAGAGCCATATTTAGGAACGTTTCTGCAAAGTCTCTTTGCTGGAGAAACTCTTGAAATGCCTATATAAATAACTTTACATTTCAAAAGTTCCTCGAGTCAAGAGACACTGAAGGAATGTTTATAAATACAAAACCTATCTACTCCATTTTTAAACCTGGTTTTTTCTGCATAAAAATCCCGAACTAACATGTATTTATTTTAAAACTTTTAAAGTTAAAAATTTCTCAATTTTATAGTTCTGTAATTTTTAGCTGCCTTATGAGTATTGATTTTTCTTCAGAGCTGTAGCGTATGGTTTCCACCCATTTTATACCTTATTTTATCAAGAAAGTATTTTTGAATTCAATTTTTTTCCGGAGGATGAAGCCCACATTGGCCTGAGACCTGTGCGTGGGTAATGAATTGGATGATGGTAATTGATGAGTTTAACCTACAGTTTTAGGTGGGTTCCGAACCACCGGGAAGTAATTTCATCCATCAGAAAACTACAGAAGTCATAATCAGACTGATCGGACCTACAGTTTTAGGTGGGTTCCGAACCACCAAGAAGTAATTTTATTCATTAGAAAATTACAAAAGTCATAATCAGACTGATCGGACCTACATTTTTGGGTGGGTTCCGAACCACCAAGAAGTAATTTTATTCATCAGAAAACTACAGAAGTCATAATCAGACTGATCGTGTGCAAAATTGATAAGACAATGATTACAAAAGTGGAGAGAATAAAAATGAACAATAACAGTGCAGGTGAAAAGAGATAAAGAATTCCACTGAGTAATTAAATTTATATTATAGATGTATAATTATACTTTATAGCCTACATATTTATGCAAGAAATTATACGATATATAGAAGATTTAAAGCACTAGAACATTATTTCGGTAAGATTCGATAAATAAGTGTTTACAGACGTATTTTGCCAAGTAGGAATTCTAATAAATAACCATCATGTGGTTTCTTTGGAGAGATAAAGCGTTTGTATGCACTGAAATACCTTATGAAGAATTCAACTTGTAGATTGTAATTTTAATTTGTGGATTATTATGCAACAGGCTTGGTACACACAGATACAGCCGTACAATTAATTGGGGCTGATAGTTATCACTACATGGAAATCTACGTAGCACCGTGTATGAGATGAGATGCGATCACCCCTCCCAAACACCCCCCCCCCCCCCCACCCGCTCAGAAACGCACCCCTAATAATGTTGTTGACTTAATCCAATTAACGCCCACAATAAGCTACAACACCTAATCGAGGTTTAGGCCTGTACCACCCGCTCATGTGGTGCACCACCCCCGTCGGAGAGCCCTAATTGATTCCAGCAATTGCAATTACTTTACCGTAGCCCTGTAATAACTGTGCAAATAATAATTGATGATTGACAGGGGAGAAAGTTTTTCCAATAATTGAAATTTGAACCTTAGCGGTAATTGGTTTTGTTTTTTGGCACAATTATGTGGAAAGAATGGAAAAATGTTGGTGTATTAATTGATGGGAAATCAGTGGCGAGCTAGTAATTAGAAATTCATGAGGACTATTAATAGTCTGGTTAAAACTTTTTACTTCCTATCTCTAAAAAATACTATTCTCTGCTGTAAAATCAACTCCCGGCGGCTCGGAACCCACCTAAAACTGTAGGTCCAACTCATCAATCACCATCATCCAATTTATCACTCACGCACAGGTTTCAGACCTATGTGAAAAATAATATTATCTATAAATTATCATGATTAGCGTTTGTCTTTTGATGACGGAAAGTTCTACTTCGCCGTTTAGCCATGTTATCAAATTATCTCAAGTATACAAAATTGTCCCAATTCAGGTTATGATGTTATCGTCCAAAATTGATGAATTGAAAAATAAAAATCTCCAAATAAACCACTTTCTTTCACATTTGCACAATCCAGTCACCAAACACAAAATTATAAAATGATGCATTTCACACGTTTGAATTTCACACTAATTTCAAATAGAAGTATGAATGAAATAATAATGGAGAAATTTGAAAATAGAATGTTTTTCAAGAATAAAGCTTATAACTGCCTATTAACTAATTGATGAATATTTAAAAACCAAATGAGTTCATCCACTAAAATGTTGAAAAGTATTTTAGATTCACCATGAATCCTCTCAAGACAAAAGCCAGCTACCAATAGATTGTGAGAGAATTTCAGATTTCCACTTACAAGAAAAAGATTGAAGTATTTTTTCTATAATATTCAAGGTGATAACAGAACTATCCAATTGAAGTTTTCAAATTTAATTTACCAAATCGGTACAATTTTTCATTGGAGAATATCAAAATCTATGCAATATTCTAGACGAAATTTTTTTGATAAATTTCCAGTCTCACCTTTTCTTTCAGTAAATAGTTACTACTTACTCTATAATGAGTATGGTATGATAATCACATGGACTTGGACACATATGATTGAATGTTCAGTTACTGTGTTTGTTATTTGGTTTGCTATTTTCGCTTTTAGTTGACTTGTGTTTATAGTGAACTAGCTGGACCAACGCGCGTTGCTGCATTCTCATAAAAATTCTCCTTGATTTTATTATTCGCCACCTCCCGCTGAGGTTACATTTAAAATTAAGAAAGAAGTTAGTCCTAGGGCTCTTCCAGCTCATCATAGAGGCTTCGTTGTTTTCTTAATCACCACCTCTGAATGAAGAAACATTTCAAATTTGAACCTCCTATGACTATAAGGGTAGAAGCTAGGTTTTTTATTTTATTATTCGGCACCTCCCGCTGAGGCTGCATTTCAAATTTCTAGCTTCATTGGTTAACAGATGTCATCAACCTGGCATAATTACATTTCATCATACCCAGTCATATGTTTCCTACATATTGCAAGGCTCCAACTGCATGGTAGCCTACATGCAAAGTCTTTTGCTGTTCAAAGACAGCGTAAATAACGCCACTAAGGGGCCTGCCATATGATTAAAAACTTTTGACTTATATCAGCTGTTCCTTTAAGCTGTTTGGCTGGCAAGTTCAGTAGATTAGGTCTATAAAATGGTTTAATTGATAATAATTATTGGCTCCCCTATTGAAATGTATGGTCAGAAACCATCCCCAATATTCACACAACATATTCCCAAAGTTTCATGCCGATCTGTCAAGTAGTTTTGGAGTCTAAAGGGAACACACATACATACATACATACAATACAGACAGACATTCATTTTTATATATAGAGATAAAAGCCATGGTCTGGTTTATCGTTTTTAGATTACAACAATTTTATTCACTATATAAAACTGGCTGCAAGTCGTTAAATTTACAAGAAAAAGTTAATATTAATGTTGTTTAAAATGGTTGACAATATTGTCTTGAAAGGATTCACGGTGAATCTAAAATATTTTTCAACATTTCAGTTGATGAACTCATTTGGTTTTCAAATATTCACCAATTAGTTAATACGCAGTTATAAGCTTTATTTTTTTTTTTTTTTTTTTTTTTTTGAGAATGAAGCCCACATAGGTCTGAGACCTGTGCGTGGGTAATGAGTTGGATGATGGTGATTGATGAGTTGGACCTACAGTTTTAGGTGGGTTCCGAACCACCGGGAAGTGATTTTACAGCAGAGAACAGTGTCTTTTTTGCTGGCCAATCTAATCGGTCACCGTTATGAACAGGACCTACGAGAACGCAGCTTATCTCTCTGATTGAACAGATACCTGCTACGGCTCGCGGCTATCACTTCCCCAAAAGTTATTCTTGAAAAATATTCAATTTTCAAAGAAATTCTATAATTTTAGTACTGTAGTTTTGTCTATTGAATATGTATATTGCCATAGCTGATTTGGACTGTAGGTGTCTCAACATTGTTTTGCTCCAAACAGCATACAAAGCAAACGAGGAGTGCGGTAGACTGCGATTAATTTCCTAACTTTGTCCACTAACTTTGTTCCTAACTTTAACTCACTTAATTTGGAGTTAATAACTTCATTCTTACTAAACATTACTAAACATTCCATTGCAAATAAAGTCATTCTTCCCCTACCTTGTTTGATAACTTGCTATATTTAAGGTTAATAACTTTATTCTTGAATATTATATTACAAATAAAGTCTAGCGTCATAAAACCAGTAGTTTTATCGTATAACCGATTTGATACAGCTATTCTGATTTTTCTCGCTCAGGGGGTGAAGTAAAAATAAAAATAGGCTTAACAAACAATAATAATAAACAAGGTACATAAAGTAGACATAAATAAACTACAGTTTCACAGCTTAAGAACCTTTGAAGCAAATCAATAACCGTTGTTATAGCTGTAAAACAAGCAACAAAAAGGTCTGAGCCGTTCCAAATCTTCTATTACACTTGAAGTTTATAAGTGATCGGCACAACTTCTGATCCGTTTAATGAGTTGTTAGACTATGTTCGCGGCGTTGTGTTTAACGCAATGAAAATGTTGTAATATGGCATAAAATGTGTTGATAAAGGTTGTGAAGAGGTCGGATGAAGTAGGTAATTCAGTCAAGGAGCTAACCCTCACATAATACTGTATTGGGAGTTGAGAAATTGAATTATCAGCCTTCATCCTTATTTTACTCACATTAGTATTTTTCATATTTTTTAAGTTATCTCTATAGTCTGTTCAGCCAGCCTCCGGAGTGAAGTAAACAAACTTTGCATGTGTGTGAGTGAGGAATTTCGAGAATTGTACTGGCATCAGCCGGTCGGCCAATTCACACTGATTGCCACCTACAATTCGTTCTTAACAGCTGTTGTCGCACTAAAAGTTTGTGCTTCACTGTTGAACATCGAGCATACAAAAGTCCTAAATTGTGATTAACAATTCGTTATGTTTGTGCTTGTACAGTAGATTACCTAAGTATAATTTGATTTCTAAAGTTTTTTTTTTTAATAATTTTATTGGTAAGTTCTTCATTCCATTACGGTAGTTTATATTTTACGGTAGCTATCACTTTTTCCCTTTATTGGATGATAATTATTATTATTGCATTATTTCAAAAACATATTCGATTTTAAATTCCGTTATCAAGTCAGTATTTCCATTTCAATTGTATAAGTAAAAATAATTCAATCGACAAATTTATGAACAATTCTAATAGTGATACCAGTGACTGCTGAATATTTGGATACATTACCTAAGCATTGAAGGTAAGAAAATAGCCATATTATTAATCTCATGTATCCATTGAATAGAAATTTTCTATTTACAATAAATAATAAGTATTAACCAAGTAGCTGTTTGAAAATGATTATTTAAAGTCGTTTTCAATGAATACGGTAGGCCTGTTGCCTGTTCGATGCGTTTAGAAAACTAGCCTATCTGTGAATCGGGCTTCGTTGAGTTTCGGCTTGCACGCACGCACATGTTTGTTTATTCCACTCCGTAGTCTCGCTGAACAGACTATAGACATTATTATGGTCAGGAGCGTAGCCAAGGGGATGACTAACGCACTAGACAGAATACACTTCGACCAATAATGTGGGTTGAAATACAAGGATTTATTTCAGTAAACGCTTAAAATAGGGTTTTAGAGAGTTTATTTACCATTTTTGTGTTTCTGCGGGAAGAACCCCGGGACACCATTTTGTAAGGAACAGTGTTATATATTGTCATTATTGTAAAAGGACGCATCCTTAATACTTGAGAGGAGTAGAAGGAGGAAGAGGGTGATGAGTTGCAGAGAAGAGGAGGAGAGGAAGTGACGAAGAGATGAGATAAGGAGGAGAGGAGGTAATAGGGAAGGAGGAGTGGAGAAGAGTAGAGGAAGTGACGAGGTGTGGATGTGAGGAGGAGAGGAGGTGATAGGGAAGGAGGAGAGAAGAAGAGAAGTTGTAGGAGGGAAAGTAAGAGAAGAAGAAGGAGCAATAGGAATAGCTGAGAAATGAGGAGGAAGAGGAAGAGGAGGTGAGGAGCAGTAGGAGGAAGAGTAAGAGGAGGAGAAGGAGTGAGAGGCAGTGGATGAGGAAGAAAATGAGGATAAGAAGGAGGAAGAGGAGAAGGAAGAGAAGAAGGAGGAAGAGAAGGAGGAGAAGGAGGAGAAGGAGAAGAAGGAGAAGAAGGAGAAGAAGGAGAAGAAGGAGGAGGAGAAGTAGAAGATTGTGGAGGAGTAGGAGGAGGAGGTTGACGAGGAGGAAGACTAGGAGAAGAACAAGAAGGAGGAAAAGGCGGATGAAGAGGATAAGAAGTTAAAAAAAATCTACTTTATCAAAAGAGTGTGAGAAAGAAGGAAAGAGGAAGAGAGGCGATAAAGAAATATTCACATCTGACAGAGCTTCTACAAATTGAACTGCCCTGGAAAACAGAATTATTTGCATACCTTGATTCATCCTCCGTCATTTCTCTTTTCCCCTTCCACTATTTCTCTTCTTTGCTCTCACTCACTATCTCTGTCTCTCTCTTCTCACTCTCTCTCTCTCTCTCTCTCTCTCTCTCTCTCTATATATATATATATATATATATTCCTCACTCTCAGTTCTCTCACCCTCGTCCCCTCTCAATCTGCCCCACTCACTCTCACTCTGTCCCACTCACTCACTCTCAAACTGTCTCTATCTCTTACACCCTCTCACACTGATAATCATTCCCCACTTTCTCTCACTCTTACACACTCACACTCACACTCTCCCTCTCTATCGTTCACTAGTCGAGATGTATCTCTGTTGGGTTTTTGAGAATTGGTCCGAGCTGTGTATAAGACTGGCGTATTCGTATTCCAAGCTTAGCGATGACCTCATCAATAAATGTACACCATTCTCTCTTTATTTGCACGCTCTTGATGAAGAAACAAAAAAGAGAATAGGGAATGACGAAGGAGGGAATGAGAAGGTGAAAAACAGAAGGAGAACAGTCTGTGTTATTTTAGCCGGAAGCTATCGATTCTTCCCCGTTTCCACTCAGGAACAAGAAAAAAGGAATAGCATAATTCTCTTCCTCTCAAAATAGGGAACAGAGTTCTCGAAATATTTCTTTCCTATGATTACAATGGTGAGTGAAATTTATGTTCTCATATTTCTTAGACAAAATATATAATAGATTTATCGGAAATTGCCATCCAAGATACATTTATTTCACCATTAGGCTACATAAGCAATAGGCATGTTTTATGAAAAAATAATGATAATATTGTACATAGGGGAAGTGAGCGCCGTGAGCCGTAGCAGGCATCTGTTCAATCAGATTTAAATAAACTACGAGCTCCTGGGCTCACTTTGTGAGGGTGGCCGGTTGGATTATTCAGCAAAACGACTCTTTTCTCTTCTGTAAAATCACTACCCGTTGGTTCGGAACCACCCATTCGCGACATCGGAGAAATAATATGACCAAATACGAGTGTTAGCCTTATACGAGAATGAGTATATTTAAATGTGACCTGTATGTTGGATAAATGAATAGGTTTTCCCTACTACTTTATTAGGTGGAATCATGAGGAAAACTCTTGAGAATTTTGTTGAAGAGAATTTCCCTGTAGAAACTCCACATTGAATGAGTATATTTAAATGTGACCTGTATGTTGGATAAATGAATAGCTTTTCCCTACTACTTTATTAGGTGAAATCATGAGGACAATTCTCAAGAATTTTGTTGAAGAGAATTTTCCTGTAGAAACTCCACATTGGTTACATCAGTCTTTCAAATTTCATCAGCTAACCTTTCTTTGTGAACCTGTCAAATTTCCCACAAAAGAGGGTTCTAGATAATCTGCACCGAAAATTGGGAAGACTACTTCAATATCGTGATCTTTATCAGTACTATCATGAATATTATGGCCTTCATCATGATTATCATGACGTCGGTATTATCTATCAGGTTTTGAAGACTTTAAGCATCTTCTAAGATGATTGGGCTCCAGAGAAGACAATAGACAGAATCATAGGGCGAGAAAAAAAGAATAAGTAGAATAAAGAGAAAGAGAGGAGGGCAGACAGCTATAGAAAATTCGAAAATGAGAAGAAATAAAATAGAATGAAGGAGCTGATAGGAAGAGAAACAGCAACAATGAAGAGAACTACGAACTGGTCATTGAAAATGTGAACTTTTCAACTTCATAGAAGGTTGACAAAAGAAGATTCAAAGGAATAGAGAATGATAAGGAGGTAACTGAAAAAGGTACAGAAAGGAAGGGAGAAACTAGAAAAGATTAATAACTGGGAAAAGTACGAAAGTGAGGGAATATTGTAGATTTGGAGATAGTCGGTATTGCTCGAGAAATAAAATATATTGGGTTCATTTTGATCATTTAAATTTGGCTAAGAATAAAATGAAATATTTGGCACCTAAACTCAACTTTTTGAACGTTTCATACTTGAGAAGTGATTAACTTCTGCAGTGAAATTAAAAAACGAATTTGAATTCGTACACAATTAAGTTATTATTATCATTCCTAATATTTTCTCGTGGTTTTTAATCATATTGTTGTTAGATAGTACCGGTTAATCTCTTCTTTTTTTTTGAAACTTTTCTCATATTCTTCTTAAAACGCAGAGAGCTTAGCTTATTATATTGAGCTTTTTTATAACTATTTAATAGGTTTCTAGTTATTTATTCCTGCCTCATACTACATTTTCATACTAGTGAATCTTATATCTAGTACGTGAGAAGTAGGAATGTTTCTTTTTATATTTATTGATAACATATATACGTTAACATGTTATTTTAACGTATATCATACTATACGTTAACATGTATATATTAATATAATGTTAACAATTATTGTGATTGATAAATTCATTTGAAATAGATGAAATAAATAATCCTACTTTGTCTAGCAATCTTATTTGAATTTCGTATTTTCTTACAGATAAAATACACAAGGTGTTAAACAGTTGTTAAATAATAATTTGTTATGTTTTATCAAAAGATTCTCCACTAATTTTCTGGAACTCTATAATAAAATTAAAGGAATTATTATTAGTAGTATTAGGGTATTGCTTTTGATAATGGGGAGACCCTTACGGGTATATCTACTGCACTGTTTAAGCCATGTTATGAGCCATGATGGATCAACTATTTCAGGTGGGTTCCGAACCACCGGGTGAGTGATAATGAAGCTTATAACATCAAGTCATTGAAGCAATGATTATTATTAGCGTATTGCTTTCGGTGGTGGAGAGATCTACACAGTTCCACCTCGCCGTTTAGCCACGTTTTATGGGGACATGGCGATCCGTTTTTACGGATGATATATTTTCTTCATATATGAAATTGTCCAAATTCAGGTCATGTTATCGTCCATAAGTGACTATTAATTAATTTTGGAATAAATAATTCTCAAATGGATCACTTTCTTCCACATTTTCACAATTCAGTAACCAAACAAAAAATCCAAAAAAACATAATACACCAAACAAATAATAATTAAACAAAAAAAAAATTCATCAGAGTGGAGCACAGTGCCCCAAACTAGCGTAGAATTGACAGCATTTTTACATTTGGTTGTAACTCATGGATAGTTTTTCCATTACGTATTATCAAGAGTAATGTGTTGAGCTCTACATGGGAGAAAAGAAGTAAAGATTAGTGAAGTATTAAGAGGAAAAGAGAGGAAAAATGAGTGCAAGTAGGAAAAACGATGTGGATTAGGTAATAAAAAGAGTATTAACTGACCAAAAAAAAAAGGAACCGAGATTGAACAGCGTATTGTACGACAACCTAAAAAGGCTGAGATAACATTATTATTCCATGTTGAAAAGAATATTAAAAAATGGTTCTCCTAATTCTATCTGCTATCTTCCATTACGTTTTGTTGCCATTCGCATGAGAAACGGTGTGAAAAGAGATTCTTTATGGCATGATGATTCTAGAGACAAACGAATATTGTGAGCAGAATGAGAAAAGGATTGCAATGTAAAGGTGTGAATAGATGGAAGTGTATCATAATGGGGGAATGGCGTGAGTTCTCAACAAGGGAAGAGTTCCTGTTTGTCATAGAAGTAGCCTTTCTACAAACAATTGGGGTGAGTCCGGGGGGGATGTATTCCCCTAAAATTCCCAACTGACACTGAAAAAAGCTTTATTTGTTTGATTCACGGGTGTGAGGACCTTTTTTCAGGTGATATCTACCCCCCGAAATATTTTCTCCCTTGATACTTGATATCATCTTCTTTCAAAAAATTCAGGAGGATGATGGGGATATATACCCCAAAATTCTCAACTGACTCAAAAAAAATCTATGTGTTTTATGAGGATGAGAACCTTTTTTCAGGAGATATCTACCCTTCCCCAAAAATATTCTCGCACTTGATATACCCATCTGAAAAAATTCTGAGAGGATAAAAGAGATGTATATCTCCCAATTTTTTTTTTGAGGATGATGCCTACATTATGTCTGAGACCTATGCGTGAGTGATGAGTAGATGATGGCGATTGATGAGTTGTATCTGCAGTTTTAGGTAGGTTCCGAACCACCTCACATGGAGGTCCCAGAAGAGCGTTGCTTATCTAATCTGATTGAACAGATACCTGCCACGGCTCACGACTATCACTTGCCCCTTAAACTGACATTGAAAATAAGCCAGCTTTGTGTGTTTTAAGTGGGTGAGGAACCTTTTTTCAGGTAATATAAGCTACCACCCCACCGAAATATTCTTTCACTTGATATCCCTTTAGAAGAAACGATATCTTACAAGTTCAATATATCATATAGCTTCGATGTAAGGGGATATAGTTTGCAATATTTATTTTTAATTTTTATTTTTTATTTTAACGGTCTCATTGGACCGCTTAGATCAAGACTATTACATTAATTCTGTTAATAGATTAGACTACTCTTGTTTCTAGGTATCCCGCTTTAATTAATTTAATTGGAAAACTTGCTATTTGCTATTCACTTATTTTGCTTCTACGGCCTCATTGGACCACTTGAGTCAATCATTTCCTGGTCCTCCTTGATAAGTTTCCGCATTTTCCAGTAATTTTTCAATCATTCCAAACTCTTTCGTTCTTCATCTCTAAATACTTCAGAATACTTCTTCATCAGTATTTCTTATTTTTGGTTTAAATCTTGTTTTTATTTATTTAGACCATTCTACTTGCTTCATCATATCCCACTGTTTCTCTAGTTTCTGGTGTCCTTAGAATGTGACCAACAAAAGGTATCCTTTTCTTCGGAGTAGTAGCCTTTTATCTCGTGTAGAATGATCAACATAGTTATCATAAATCATAATCTGAAAATTCGATGTCTTGAATAGTTGAATGTAGAAAAAAACAGAAGAATTATTTGAAATTTAGAAAAATATGGAAAATCATTTAAAAATGTAAAAATATCATACTAATCGATGATCTGCAATGTAAGAGATGACTTACCTACACTCGAAACATTGGAAAATAAAGCAGCCATGAACATAAAACGAACTTCGTAGCTATTATCTAACTAAATAATTGATGGTAATCAATATCTGTCATTCTACATTTTACTACATTTGTCATTCTACATTTACTACATTGTCACTCTACATTTTTCATTTTAAAGATACATTTTACTTGATCATTACTAGCTCATATTTATACAAGTACATGAATAGCTGATGAAAAATTCCAATACCCGCAATTCTAATATAATTTTTACTATATGTTGATCAAATATGTCGTGGAGTTTAAGTAAATGCTCATGGCTTTTATTGGTGGGGAGGCCCTTACCGATATTTCCACCTCACCGCTGTTACTAAAAACATAGTGGACCTACAATTTTAGGTGGATTCCGAACCAACGGGAAGTGATTCCCGGTCAGCAGGGAACCGAGTCTTCTTTGCTGGTCAATCCAATCGTTCACCCTTACTGAGAGGGCCCAGGAGAGCGCTGCTTATCTAATCTGATTGAACAGATACCTGCTACGGCTCACGGCTATCACTTTCCAATGTTGTAAAGCTCACACCCTTGAAAAGCATTTCAATATTCGCCATTCTAAGACATTTTTTACTACAGCACGATCAAATTTGTAGAGTGTACACCCGTACTTTATATTACATCACATTTTTCAAGATACTTTTCACAATATTTATCTTCTACTACATTCCTTCTACTATTAATTTGTCCTTTTATTCTCATTTTATCAATCTTTTACCATATTCCTTTTCAAAGCATTCATTTTCTTCTACATTCATTCCACTATTTATCTGTTATTTCTCCACCTTATTTCTACTAGAAAATTTTCCCAAGACTCTTTTCGAAAATATTTATCTTTCACCACACTTCTTTCAGTACAAATATAAAGTTCTTTTATATATCTTTCATTCTTACTTTATTCTTATATATCATTCATATTTTACTACAGTTCTTGAAGATTCCTTTCCATTCCAACACTCAACTCCTCCAATATCAAAATACCGTTTGACAATGCTGTCAAAATTGCTCGCATATTTTTATATGAAACGAGAAACAGCCATAAAAGACTCAATGAAATTCTCTTCAATAGCAATAGCAGGGAGTCCAAGCAAGGCTCCACTATAACATTCCCATGGAATATGTGAGACCTTAGTAGAAGGCAATTGTCACGTTGAGTTACTCGCTGTAGAATCATAAAAAGTGTGAGGAAACCTTTCAGATCACTAGGAATGTGGATGTGTGCACTACTCCTCTTGTATGAATTTCTAACTGAATGGGACCGAAGACTCCATTTTGTAAATACAATCCTTCAGAAATTCATATTGTATTTGTCTTTACTCGTGGGAAACCCTCTTATCGATTAGTTTATGTGATAATGATTTTTTTCCAAATACATTTTTGAAATTTTGTCGCCCTCAACCTAGCAATGGAATGAAGTCAACATTAATTCATACATATTTGAGGAAACAAAAATAAGTGGTTACTTGTAAGCAGACCCTTAAGGATGTGCGCAGGTTTTTCAGTCAAGAATGTTTTCGAAATTTCTTGCATTGGATATTATGATATTATTAGTTATTGAAATGTTATCTATTACTCTGAAAAAAATCCTTCAATTATTTTGTGAAATATGAGAGTTTAAATTTTAATTTTTTGGGGTTTTATGGGTAATTGATCTATTCCACAAGTGATTTTAAACTTCTAATACATTTTCTAAAACTGAAAGTCATATATAGGAATGAAATGATATAATTTTTAATTGAACGTAACAAAGTTTTTTTTTCAAAATAAATTTTTGAAAAACTCGAATTTTGTACAGATTTAAAAAAAATTCAAATCGAAGTAACTACTTGTTTTATTGGAGTAAAAAATATGTCAATTTATTTCTCAAAGTGTCTAGTTATAAAAAAATTATAAAAAGTATAAAACCTTTTGTAGGTGGGATCAAACTGAAAAATTTCAACTTTGAACCCCTATATTTTGCAAAATAATTGATTAGCTGGTTGCCCGATTCAATTGAGTCTATATTTCTAGAATTTATCCTATCCACGAATTTAATTCAATAGTCTTTTTTTTCTCATCCTCGCCCTCCTCTTCCTATTCCTCATTCCTCATCCTCCTCCTCCTCCTCTTCCTATTCCTCCTCCTCTTCCTCCTTCACCTTCTTTTACATGTAAGCTGCACCTAAAATAGTAGAGCCACTATGATCCACATAACATGGCTCAAAAAGTGAGGAGGAACTACCCTTAAGGGTCTCCCACCATTAAAAGTACACATATATTATTTTATTTTCCTTTTTATTTTACTGTACTAGTGTGTTAGTGTGTTACTAGGTCTTAGGCCTGAAACAGTACATAATTATGCGTGAAGTCTATATTATAATATGATTCATAAAGGTGAATTCATCATACTCTTAAGTTCATCTCCAACATATTGTTACGAACGCAAACAAAGCAGTTATTCACGCACTTGTTCTATTGATATCATTCCATTTTCATGGACAGACGCGGCTTGCAATCTGATTCTTCTCGTTCTATCTTGTTAGATGTCTTTCTCACTCCTATTCTTTATATTTGCGTCCCTTGCACTCAATTGATCTTCTTGTCAATTCTACATTCTTCCTGAACAATCGAGGTCGTATACTACTATGTTCCGTGCCCTTCTCGAAGCGTCTGGTGGCCTCCAGTTCTTGGAATTATGATAACTATCTCGTATATAAAGGAGCTCTCGTCAATCATTGAGTTGAGTCTTACAAAAGCTTGTGTGACGGTTAGTTTACAAACCCGCGTGACAGATTGTGTTACAGATCTCGTGCCATTTTATTAAACAGTGCTCGATTCCAGTGCCAAGTGCAGAGACAAGTGTTTATTGTTTGTGCAGCTTACTAATAGTTTAAAGACGTTGTGTTGAGTGATATTATTTGGGACTGTCAAATAACGAATTGGAGTGTGTTTTGTAAGTGATTAGTTGCTCTTTTTTATCATTTCTTTCTACATTATTGCACAGTTTATTGGACTCTTGTTTCTTTTGTTATTGATTAGCCTGTAATTAATTATTCATCAATTCTTGTAAATAATTACTGGAAAAGAGTATTAGCTTGTCAATTGTTGATCTTTTTTTCTTTATTAATTGAACTTACAATTAGTGTGTGTAAATAGACTAATTTGTGTAAATAAAGTGCAAGTGTGAACTTTAGTGTTGCCAGCCTTATTTTAGCCAGTAGAACCCGTAACAATATTTTTACATTATCGATCTTCTCAAATTTTTTAAAGTCTATGGATTTGAAAAGACCAATCATAAGCCACCAGTAACATCCACCAGTTACTGGTGAGGCCCCAATGAAAGCAACTATCAAGTCAAGTTTTTTATGGATTTACCATTCACCATCACCAATTAAAAAAAAATCATCTAAAATCTTAGTATTCCATTCCTTGCCCCAATTTTACCTGAAATAAACCACAATTTCCCCATACTTCTCAACATTTATCACCAATTTTCATGAAAAGACAGAACTCTCCATTTTCAATTCTGAATGAACAGCTGCACTGACGGATCTCGATATTTCCGTGACAATCTCGAATGATCAATCATGTCGATATTAATTCATCAATCAATGACCTTCACTTACTGTGAGAGAGATTTCAACCCACATTTAGCTACTGTACGTTTGAGGGTTGGAGATGATAGTTTCGACTAAAAATAATGTATGGGACGAAGGAAGGAAGCTTTGATATTCTCTCTCTTTCTACCACGAATTCGGTCGCCCCCGCCCCCCTACCATCCTGAAATCCCCCTATATTCCCTTCGCACTGTACCCTCTTCTCAAGTCCCTCCCCTCAAACGATGACTATCGCAGCTCCGTCGTAAATTACTAGTTAATCGTCTTCAAAGTGATTATCGGGAGGGATTCTAGCTAAACTGGTGTCTCTTCCAATCTCAACTCATAGAACTCGATTTTATATGTGAAATTTCGCCTCATTGTTCTGGGAGATATCGATTTTTATGTGGAATCTCGACTCACAGTTTTCGAGATATCGATTTTCATCTAGAATCTCGACTCACACTTTTCGAGACATCGATTTTTTATGTGAAACCATTAAGGATTGGTGCCAAAAGAATCAAAACTAAAACTTCAAACAGGAAAGTTTAAAGTCTATAAAGTTCAAAATATTGAAAAATGATTGAATTAAATGCCCGTATGTATTTTGCAACTAATTTCACTCACATTTATCAATCAACCTGTTACCCGGACCCAACAGGAACTTTCTTATTGAAAGTGTGCCGTTGTCCGTCCGTCTGTGCCATAGTGCTTGAAAGAGAGATTCTAGACTCTTGAAACTTTCTTATAGTTCAAGTAAGATTGCTATTGGTTTTGGAGTTTGGGCGTCGAATATAAAAGAATATTTTTCTTGTCACCATCATCTTCTCCTTCTCCATCGCTTCCTCTTCCATATTTTCTTCTTCTTCTTTCTCACCCTTTGCATCAGTCATCTCCCTCTACCCCCTCCACATTCTTCTTCCCACACCTTCTTGTTCTAAGGCTCGGTGCACACTTGCGTTTTTTGATGGCGTGCACGCCGCTTGTTTTTTCTCTTCAATACTAGAGCGT
Organism: Conomelus anceps; assembly: GCA_948455865.1. Classification (NCBI taxonomy): domain Eukaryota; kingdom Metazoa; phylum Arthropoda; class Insecta; order Hemiptera; family Delphacidae; genus Conomelus; species Conomelus anceps. The sequence goes on from OX418216.1 coordinate 20,843,161, forward strand.
GTTTTCAGCGGTTTCAACCTGCCAGACCACCCGGAGTGTTGTGAAAGCTGCGTGCACGCGGCGGTTGGGCAGAAAGCTGCGTGCTCAATTTGCAAGTCGCGTGCATGCCGCTTGCAAGTCACTTGCTCCGCTCAAGTGTGTACTTCTTCACTAGAACTCATCTACCGCTGAACCGCCGGCGTTCGCAAGCTGCGTGCACGCAGCTTGAAAAAACGCAAGTGTGCACCGAGCCTAAAGTATCTGTATCATCATCATCTTCTTCTTTTTCTGTTTCTTCTCTGTCCTCTTCTTCTCCTCGTTTCTCTCCTTCCTCTTATCCTGCATTATTTTAGTCATTATTCTCTCCCTCTTCCTCATTCTTGTTTTCTTCTCCTTTCCCGTATTAACCTCCCGCTACTTCTCTTCTCCTCCCTTCTTTTCTCAACTAGTACCTTGCACCAACTCTTACTACTTCTATTCGGTCTTACTCTTCTTGCTTCTTCTTCTCTTTCATCTTCTATCAATTCTCCTTTTCTGCTCTCCCTCTATTTCACCATAGTTTTAGCCTTCCTCTTCTTTTCTTCTTCTTATTTTTTACTTCCTTCTCTTCCATCACCATCACCACCATCTCCATCTCCTCCCCTCCTCTTCCACCACCTCTCCTTCTTCTACTCCTCCTCCTCTTCTCTTCCACAATCACCACCACAACCACCAACACATCCTCCTCCTTCCCCCCAACTGCTTCTCCTTTCCCTCCTCCCCATCCTTCTTCTCCTCTCCCTTCTTCTCCTCTCCCTTCTTCTCCTCCTTGTCCTCCTCCTTCTCCTCCTCCTCCTCTTCATTCTCCTTCTTTTTCTCATCCTCCTTCTCCTCTTCCTCCTCCTCCTCCTTCTCCTTCTCCTCTTTCTCCTCCTTCTCCACCTCTTCCTCCTTCTCCTTCTCCTCCTCTCCATTCTCCATCTCCTCCTCATCTTCCTTCTTCTCCTCTTCTTCCACCGCCACCTTCTTCTCTTCCTCATCCTCCTTCTCCTCTTCCACCACCACCTTCTTCTCCACAACCTCTTCCTCCTTCTGCTCCTCCTCTACCTTCTTTTTTTTCTCCCACTCTTCCTTCTTCTTCTCCTTTTCATCCTCCTCCTCTACATCTTCCTTCTCTTCCTCCACCACCTCCTCCGCACCACTTTCTCAACTGACACCCTGCACTAACTCAGTAGAAACTATGCTCAACTCATTGGTGGGACAACTGGACCTTACTTTCCCTCCTCTAACCCACAAATGTATTTCGGTTGTTGAAGGGTTCAAACGATCCATCTTCGTGAACCCCTCCCCCAACCATTCTCCACAATCCCATCCTCTCCTATCTAATCAACGGGGTTGTCACAAGAACACAAAAAACACTCGGCATTTGAGAACCTGCAACATAAAGTTTCTCTGTTAATTACTCACTCTCTCTCACTCACTCTTTCTCTCTGTCTCTCTCTCTCTCTCCCTCTTAATACATTTTTAAATGGTGATTGGTCAAGCGGTGAGCGTGGTGTTCAAGTGATCGTGATGTTCAGTCACGACCGCTCAAGACTGCGCTTGGATGGGTGACCGTGCTTCAATGACTTGATGTTACAAGCTTTATTATCACTTACCCGGTGGTTCGTAACCCACCTAAAATAGTAGGTCCACCATGTTCCCCGTAACATGGCTCAAACGGCGAGGTGGAACTACCCGTAAGGGTCTCCCCACCATTAAAAGCCATACGCTTATTATTATTATTAAAGCTTAATACACTTTTCGTTATGAATATTGCACAAGATTTGTTTCATTTGTTGTATTTTTTTTCATTGCTTTATTTTCACAATTTTTAATCGTTTGTTTCTTTTTCTATTTTTTTTCTCAACAAGTTTGCTCAAATATATTTTTTCCTCAACTTTTATATTTATTATTTATTTTTTTCTTATCTCATGTATATAACTATGTAAAACTGTATGGGAGAGTTAAGTGTAAGAGAGGGCCAGCTGCGCTCTAACTTCGCCCTCCCAGGAAAATAATAAAGGCAGTCAATCAATCAATCTCTCTCTCTTTTATCGAATCAAATAAATATCTATATATCTCTCTCTCCCATTATTTTTCTCTCACTCTCTCTCCTATAGGTTGAGTTTAAAAGAGGACCAGGAGTCCTAACTTCGCTCATAATAAAGGAAATTAATCAATCAATCTCTCTCTCCCACAATCTTTTCCTCACACTCTCCTTTTCCCCAATCTTTCTCTCTCTCTTACGAAAAGTCTTTCGGTCAGACGGTGATCGAAAATTACTGTCAATACAGTAATGCTCATTGTTCAAGACCCTACAGCCGAATTTTATATAGCCTAGTTATCATTAAAAATCCTAATTAACCACGAAGCTATGGCAATCAACAAGGTATACAGCCCTATCAACCCACTTGAAAAATCAGAACAACCACTAAGAAAAAATCCTTTGTTTTTGAGTTGTTTGTAGACAGTAAGCTCACTGAAGAGGCTTGGGCTGAGCCAATCACGGTGACTCTTGATAATTAACGCCCCCAAAAAAGAAGGAGAGCTCACTCAACTCGACTAATAGCTCCTTGATAATAGCTCATTCACCCTGTACTAATTAGTTTCTTCAGTTGAATATCATCTCTTTTTTGTGTAAATGTCTACTAAACCACCATAGATTTCTTCTTCTTTGCTCAGCGCCTTCTTGTACTACTTTGATTGCAACTTTCTTTAGTCGCTCTTTTCAACAGTGATCTGCTTTACTCTTTCTTTCATCTCTCTCTTTTATTACACCTTCTTCTTCTTTCTTAAATTCATTCATTTTTTTCTTCCTCACTCCTATTCTATGCATCTAGCTCTTTCTTCTTCCAACCATTTTTCACTTTCAACTAGTCATCAATATTTTAATTATTGATCTAATCTGAATCTATCATATTTCAGAATACATCTTCTTCTTCTTCTTCTTCCTCTTCTTCTTCTTCTTCTTTTTCTTTTTCTTTTCCTTCTTCTTCTTTTCCTTTTTCTTTTTCTTTTCCTTTTGGTCTTTCTTTTGGTTTTTCTTTTTTTTCTTTTTGTTTTTCTTTTTCTTCTTCTTTTGCTTTTTCTTTTTCTTTTTCTCATTCTTATTCTTTTTCTTCTTCTTCTTTTTTTTCTTTTTCTTTTCCTTCTTCTTCTTATTTTCCTTTTTCTTTTTCTTTTCCTTTTTTTTTCTTTTGGTTTTTGTTTTTTTTTTTGTTTTTGTTTTTCTTCTTCTTTTGCTTTTTCTTTTTCTTTTTGTTATTCTTTTTCTTCTGTTTCTTATTTTTCTTCTTTCTCTTCTTCTTCTTCTTCTTTCTCTTTTCATTCTACTCTTTTCTTGTAACTCTTCTCTTCTTCCATCCTCTTCATCTTTTATCTAGTTCTTCTTGATAATAATTATTGAACTAACCTAGAACTACCTTTTACTTTTTAATGAAAATTTAATGAATATATAATGAATAGAATGCTTCTCTTTATCTCCTTCTGATTCTTTTCACTGTTCTTAATCTTCATCATCTTCGTCTTCACCTCCATCTTCTTGTCACTGCTTTCCTTTTTTTCCTCCTTTCACCCTTTCTATTTTTCAACTATTCATACTCAATAAATTCATCTAAATTACTAATTTACAATATTGATTCATCCCGTTTCTGTCTCATTCTCTTCCTCCTCTTCTTCCTCCCCCTTCTTCTTCTACTTTATTTTATCTCTTTCCTCTGACAAACCTGTCTATTTTTCACTAATTCTCAATAATTAATTGATTCAACCTAAAACTACCTATCAATTTTCAATGAATATTCATGAGAATGCATCTCATGATCTTTTTCTTCAGCCTCTTCTCACATTTCTTCTTCTTCTCTTCTCTTTCTTCTGTTGTCTCCTTCCACCCGTTGTATTTTTCAACTTTTCCTTCTCAATAATATTGATCTAATTTGAAACTACCTATGACTTGTGAATGGGTTGGTCCCGTTATTTCTCCTTCTCCTCATCCTTTTCTCACTTCTCTTTCTTCTTTTCCTTCTTTCCTACTTAGTTATTTTTTCTCCCTTATTTTATATTTTTTCTTCTTCCACCCTTTTTTACTTTCAACTAGCTCTCAATAATTGATCTAACCCAAAATACGTATTACTCACATTTTAATTAAAAAATATCTCGTTATTTCTTTCTTTCCTTCACACAACTATTTTCCTTCCTCTTCTTCTCCTTCTCCTACTCCTCCACCACCACCACCACCACCTCCTCCTCCTCCTCCTCCTCCTATTCCTCTCTCTACTACCCCCTCTCTACGTTCTCCTCCTTATTTAGCTCCACTTTACACCCAAATATACCTAATAACATCTTTCTCATCTTCCCCTCCCTCTCATTTTCTTACTATCTCTCACTCCTTTCTCTTCTCTCTCTTCCTTGTTCACTCTCTCTTTCTCTTTTTTTAATGACGTCATCAGCGCTCCCGACTTAATTCTAGAACGAGTTTTCTAATTGAAAAGAGTTTTCAACTCATCAAACTTTTCTGTAACATTGTCTCTTGACTCACTCCTTCCCCCCTTGACCCGCTCTCTCAGACCTTTTTAGTATCCTCTCATAACTCTCACTAACACACACTCTCTCTCGCTCTCAATCTCTCTTACCCGCACTCTCTTTCTCACTCACTCTCTCTCCCTCTCACTCTTTCTCTGTCTGTCACACTCAACTGTTCGTAGTTCCTATCCTTCATTCTAGAATTCGTTTTCCAACATAGAAATTGAAATGTTTCCAACACGATTATTGAGAGTAGAACAATGCAAGTTATTTTTAAATTTTTTTTCTCCTAAATGAAGTTATAATGATGGGAACAAACTTGCTGATGAAGCGATTTTAATGGTGCTGTATCCATCGTACAATAGGTCGACAATAGCATAATAATATTTTAAGTGTTCTTAGTTGAATCCAAAATATTCATTGATAAATATTGAACTCCTTCATTGAGGACCCAACTTGTTGGACTTTACCTTATTGGAATCGTGCCGTTGTCCGTCCATCCGTCCGAGCTCTAGCGCTTTAAAGAAAAACCTAGACTCTTGAAACTTGTTATAGTATATTATAGTATAGTTTAGTATAGTTTAGTATAGTTTAGTATAGTTTAGTATAGTTTAGTATAGTTTAGTATAGTTTAGTATAGTTTAGTATAGTTCAGTATAGTTTAGTATAGTTTAGTATAGTTTAGTATAGTTTAGTATAGTTTAGTATAGTTTAGTATAGTTTAGTATAGTTTATTATAGTTTAGTATAGTATAGTATATTGTAGTATAGTATATTATAGTTTCCTTTATATTTATATTCAATCAAATCAAATCAAATCAAGTTTTATTCAATGACTCATGTTTATAAAATATACACATATAATACAAGGAAATACAATTTAATTGGGTTATTGTTAGTTCATAAGCATTATTAAATGGTTTTACCCAATTTTGAATTCCTTATAGTCCAAGTAAGATCGCTATAGATTTTGAAATTTGGGGGTCGAATATGAAAATAATGTAGAACATATTCCCAATATAAGCTCTTGGTTGGTTTTGACTAGTGAAATTTGAAACATTGGGCGGCTAGTTCATTTTCGAATTGAAAAAAATTAAGAATATCACTGTTGATAACCCCTATTTTACAGTTCAAGGGTTGACGTTTACATTTTTGATAGTGTTGAAATATTTTCTAAAATTATTCTAAATCTTCAAATTGAGAATAAAATGGACAAATATTGAGGTATGATATCTTATGAGATCTGTTGAACAAGAAGGAAAATCAAAAGATTTTTTCAAGAATTTACGATGAGCATTTTTTGTGAATCGAGAAGGATATGATGTTTATAGAAATCGAAGAAGTAAAATGATGCATGTGCCTATCAGCAATGGTATTGTACCCCTCCTCTTCCTACTACTACTACTCCTCCTTCTACTCCTCCTCCTCCTACTCCTCCTCCTCCTTCACCTCCTCCTCCTCCTCCTCCTCCTCCTTCACCTCCTCCTCCTCCTTTACCACCTTTTTCAACACCTCACATCTCCTCCTCCTTCTCCTCCTTCTATTTCTCCGTCTCCTCCTCCTATTTCTCCGTCTCCTCCTCCTTTTTCTCCTCTCCCTCCTTCCCATCCACATCCTCCTTCTTCACCTCTTCCTCCTCTTCATCCTCTTCTTCCTCCTCATCTTCCTCCTCCTCTTTCTCCTCATCTTCTTTCTCCTTCTTCACTTCCTTCTTCGCCACTTCCTCTTCATCTTTTTCTCCTCTTCCTCTTCCTCTTCCTCTTCCTCTTCCTCTTCCTCTTCCTCCTCCCCGTCCTTATCCTCATCATCCTCCTCCTTTTTTTTCTTAAGAACATTTTCACTAAGTTTAAAACAGAACAATACTAGACGAAATATAATCATCACAACTGATAATAATAACAATTATTTTATGTAAATTTGTCCTTGAATACTCCGTTGTATCGGTTTATTAAACATTGAATAACATCATTCGACCTTAATACTTCAGTTTACTAGACCACAAAGTGAATTTCATTGTGCAAATACTGCCTGAAACTGTCTAGGAAAAGCAATTTGTGAGACATAACAGTTTCTCAAAGCCTTCTCAGAACTAGCACCAAACTATTCTAGGAGTCTGTTTGGCAAGTGGAACTTTGCCAAGTAATTACAAATTCATTTAAATGCAAATTTACAAATTTTGGAGGGTATCTTGAGGTATCCATTGATGAAATATTCAAGTTTTATAGGTTTCTGAAGCGGTTCACTTGTAAACAATTTAGTTCGGGCCAAAGTTGATAAATAATTGGGCTCCAGTTTCTTGGCATGCCTGGAGAGCGAGAAGTTATTATGTACAATTTGTAGACTTTCTCCTCTTTCTCCTCCTTCTCCTCCCTCTCCTCCTCCTCTTCCTCCTCCTTCATGGTGGTGAAGTTTTTGAAAGTCTGTTGATGAACTAAAGGTCATTCCATTAAAGTTTAAGTTTGTTGACCTAATGACCTTTCTTGAATATCTTATCAGGTCTGGGAATATTTATTACTTTGTAACCTATAATTGAAATTGACTTTATAACCCATTGAATGGTGTGATTGAAGTTGAGTATGTTGAGTAACTCATATTTTTGACTCAGCGATTGGGATTCTTGTTATTCGATGAGAATAAAAATTGAGTATCACAGCTGTTTCTCACGCCTTCCTATCGGACTCCCGTCGACTCAGCAGACCAAAAGTCGACTCCAGTCACTAAACAGAGTCAACTCACTCAACTTACCTGACGTGCTTAACTTCAATCACCCCACCCAATGTTTTATCTTCATTAGTTAGTTTTAGTTTTATTCATAATGATTCTTCATACGTTTTCCTCAATGTTTCGTTATTAGTTAGTGATATTAAGTGATATAATCAGAAGAACTTATAGAATGCAATTTTAAAATGAAAAACTTCTAATTGGAAGTGCTGGCATTGGATGAGGCACACAATAAAAATGGAAATTAAGATAGAACGGAATAAAAAGAAGAATATAATAAGGAAAACACATATAGAAGGAGCAGAAGGGTAAGAAAAATGTAGTTATTAGTAATAATGGTCGCAGAAGGAAAAAAGTAGTAGATGTGGTGATGGCAAAGGAGGATGAGGAAGAGGAGGTGGTGGAGGAGAAGGAGGGGGAAGAACCTTAGGAGGAGGAGGATGAGAAGGAAGCGAAAAGAGAAGAGGGAGAGATGGATGAGGAGGAAGAGGAAAAGTTGAAGGAGCAAAAGAAGGAGAACGGGAGGTGGAATATGAGGAAGAGGACGTGGGAGTGAAGGATGATGAGAAAGAGGAGAAGTTGGAGGAGGAAGAGGTGGAGGAGGATGATGATGAGGAGGAGAAGGATGAGAAAAAAAAGGAAAAAGAGGAGAGGGGTGAGGAGCAGAAGGTGACGGAGGAGGAAGAGCAGGTGGTGGAAAAAGAGAAATAAGTTGAGAAGGAGAATCAGCAAAAGAAGATACAAAATAACAACTTCCGAAATGAGTTTAGGGGTGAGTAGGAAAACGACATTGAGGAGAAGGATGATGAAGAGTACGAGGAGGAGGAAGAGGAGTAAGAAGAAAAGGAGGAAGAAGAAGAAGAGAAGAAGGATGAGGAGAAGCAGGAAAAGAAGATACAAAATAATATCTTCCGGAGAGTCTTTATCATTTTCCAGTTGGTCTTCATAAAATTAAACGTAAGAATCTCTCTCAAATAAAGCAAAAATAAGCTCTGCCTCTTCCTCACTTTCCCTCCTTCTCTCTTCTCTTTCTCCCTGTTCCTCTTTCTCTAAATTTATCACAATTCCCGATCTATTTAAATCCCTTTTGTTGTATTTTAGCAAACATCTGTTTAGTTTCAGTCTCCACTTGTACTTTGTTAGTTAATATGTTTCGGTTTAGCGAAGATTTCAAAAGCGTAGCATGAGAAAAAGAGTGGGTAAGTAGATAGACTCAGATTCAGATGACTTTATTTGTACAAATTTACAATGTATGAGAGAAATTACATGAATGAGAGATGTACAGAGAGAGAAAGAGAGAGTGAGAGAGAGAGAGAGAAAGAGAGAGAGTGCGATAGAGTGAGAAAGTGAGTGAAAAGAGAGAGCAAGAAAGAGTGTGATTAGTGAGTGAGTGAGAGAAATATAGAGAAAGAGAAAAACTTACAAAGATAACAAATTTTGTGTGCTAAAAGACGATTGAAGCTTGCTCAGCTAATTTCATCTGTATTTATGCAATGGGCCTCCTCCTCCCATGCCATCTTCTGAGCCTACTGCTATACCTATATCAATAGTCTCTAAATAAATTGCAAATATTTAAAGGATTATTGTTGATCTGATGTGATCCACACGTGTTTGCTACTTCTAGTTGTTGAACATGTCTTTCAATGTGTGTTCTGCTATGCACAACACCTCTGTAGGTTTTGAAAGGATTTTTACAATTTATAAAACAAGGTTTACAGTGTACCAAATAAGACGAATGTGTTCTAATTTTATTCAAATAACTTAACGTTAAACTAATTTCATCCAAAAACACTTAAAATTTGTATAGAATTTGTAGAAAAAAAAGTTATTGAGATGAAACAATTTTCTATGTCAATAACTACAATAATCATTAGAAAAAAAATTATTATTATTATTATTATTATTATTTATGGCGTTAAGTTGCACACCTCAGCGGAGCCCAAACAACATGCCACACGTCAAATACATCCATATCAATTATTACAACAATATAAATAAAAATTTACCGGTTTAGTCAATTATAAAATCTTATATTATGTTGCACGTGCTCCCTGGCACCCCGGAGCAAGTGCAATTTCGTCCAGACCAATCTACAGGCTGATTGACAACCCATTTACAATCACATGAGCCATCAACCAGCCCGCAGGTCACAATTAAAAATTGACCACTGAAACTCGCCGAACAAAATGCATTTAATCCTCCAGTTCCATTCTGGAAAAAACAAATGAACTGGAGGATGTCATGGATGGAAAGCATGCATCTGGTTCATCCTCTCAGGTACTACGACCCGCCAATGCCCTTATTCCTTCCTCAACACTGTAAGGGCAGCTCCTAACCAGTATCTGTGACACCTTGCTCCGAAACAATTTTAAGTTGGTCTCCATTTTTAAATTGTTATCAATGGCATTATACATTTTTATACCAGAGTAAAGAGCCCCTCTCTCATATGCTGACAGTCTATGTTTAGGTATATAGAGGTTATTATGGCGCTGAGGGTATCTGTGGACAGGATGATTCAGTGCAATGAGTCTATCATTCTTTTTAAAAAACATCAATACTTCTGCAATGTACAAGGCGGGAATGGTTAACAGGTTAAGCCTATGGAAGAGGGGTTTGCAGGTATCTCTTCTCCCGGAGCTTGTTAGATATCTAATAGCTCTTTTTTGTAGCTTGAAAATTTCACCTGCACCCGTTGAGGAGCCCCAAAAAGCTATACCATACCTGACAATTGAAAGGAAGTATGCATGGTATATCAAGAGCCCTGTTTTCAAGTCAGTCAGGCCCCTAACTGTGCGAATGGCATAGGCGGCGTGACACAGTCTATGCTGAAGTTTTTGGAGGTATGTGTTCCATTCCAAGTTATTTTGCAGAACCACACCCAAAAATTTGACTGAGTCTACATAGTGAGATTCATCCAATAAATTCCCACCTCCATCATCTACCAGTCGCCTTATCTTGAACTCAACAGTCTTTGTTTTCTCACAGTTCAGGACCAAACCATTATTCTTAAACCATAGGTCCAATCGCCTTCTAACTTCTTGTAGAGTACACTTGGCCCTATGGTAATTTTCCTCTCTAACAATGACAGTCACATCATCCGCATAAAGAATTAATTTCTCCCTGATGACTTTTGGCAAATCATTTATAAATATATTAAATAAAAGGGGTCCCAACACCGATCCTTGAGGCACTCCACAGCGGGGCGCCTCCAGCCAATTGGAGAAATGTACATTAGTTTTTGTATTTATATGCACCCGCTAAAATCTATTTATTAAAAACAATCTAAACCAATTTAATTCAGTCTTACCAAAGCCATAAAAATGAAGCTTCTTTACCAGTAAATCATGATCCACACAATCGAAGGCTCTGGACAAATCACAAAATATTCCAATAACCGATTGACCCTCATCTACACCCCTTAAGACCTCCTCAATAGACTCAAAAATGGCTTCTTTAGTCGACCTCCCGCACCGAAAACCATACTGCTCTTCAGAGAAAAGTTTTTGTACCTCAAAAAAAACATTCACCTGTTCGAAAACGGCTTTTTCAAAAATCTTTGATATAACAGGTGGAATATTTATCGGTCTGAAGTTGGCCATATTTCGTGTATCTCCTTTTTTAAATACTGGCGTGATACTTGTGTGTTTGAGCTTTTCGGGAAAAATGCCAGATGCCAAAGATAAATTGATAATGTATGTTAATACAGGAGTAATAAGTGGTGCAATTCTTTGCAAAATTGCAACACTCAGTTCATCCCAGCCTGCAGAGGAGCTATTTTTCAATGACAAGATTGCTTTCATCATATTCATCATATTCAACTAATCATCATATTCTGATGTGATGAATAAATTATTGTGAATGGACTAAGCTCAAATAGAATAAGTTATAAAGTTGACAATAAATATGTTTCAAAAGAGAAGAGCCGCATTTGAAATGGAAGAAGATTATCACAGTAACAAATGGAGCTGAGTGTGAATGGATTGAAAATGTAATGCAATGAGTAAATCTAGGAAGTGATTATAAATAATATTATAATAATAGGGAAATAATGAATAATATTTTTCACCACAGAAGTAAGCCCTTGTTTTCATATTCAATTTTCTTGTATGTTGTCAATTTCTTAAATTGAGTTTTGTTTTAGAGGTTTTTAATAATGGTTGATTGAGATTTTCATGAACAGAGTAATGAGAATGACATCTAAAGATACCGAACAAACTTTTGTGAAACTCCACAGAAAATGATTGAAGATAAAGTTGTGTAGAATGACGGATACTGATTGTAGAAAAATTCTGTTCGACTTCAAAAGAGTTTCAGGATTCGTGTCCCAAATTCTGTCTTCTGCTTCCCCTTTCCCCTTCAGCCCCCTCCAGACCACAACTGCAACAAGAAAGTTGCCACGGGGAAAAGTGATGACTTGGCAGAAAGGAAAAGCCCTACTTTACTAAGCTCTGTATGTCAAGCTGTCAAATAAAAAGAAATGGATTTTCTGCAGTTTCCCAATAGCTTATCCTGACAGATGAGTGGGTCTGATCTATATATCTATGTACAACAAATTCCATATTGTGTGTTCAATATATTTTTATTTGGTTATATATCTCCATATTGTCAAATGTTTAGTACATGGGAGCTTTACAGGTAACCGGTAAATGTTACCGGTGGCTTCTGATTGGTCTATTCAAAAAAAAGAAGTTATAGACCAATCAAACGCCACGGGTTACATTTTACCAGTTACCGGTAAGGGTCTCAGGAACTCAACCAATTTCATGTTCGGCTATAGCGTCCTTGAAAGAAAAAAGTCACGAACTCTATCCTAGATCACAAGGTTCATGCTTTCTAGGTGTAGAAAAAATAGTTTAACAATTAAAAATAGGAATTTATTATGTAAATTCCACTATTATTTATCCATGTATTTAATATATAATACATGCTAATAGTACAACCAATTAAGAGACTTTATGTCATACAAAAAAAGCAAATTCAAAACTGTCAAAGAGAAGGATTAACAATAACATAACAAAAACAGTTTGTTTGATAAGTCAATGATAAGGAAGAAGAGAAGAAATAATCAAAGATATAGGAAAAAGAATATAATGAAAAATAACTTGTTAGAGGAAAGAAATTACTCATTTTCGATTTTTTCAATCTCTTATCCATTCTAGCAGACTATTGAGCATTGCAGGGAAGGGTTTAAGCCACATTTAAGGGGAAGCTCTTCCAGAATACTGAGGGAACGCCATAATTAGAGAAGTGATAGCCGTGAGCCGTAGCAGGTACATGTCAGATAAACATAAGCTACGAACTCCTGGGCCCTCTTTGTAAGTGTGACCGTTAGGATTGACCAGCAAAAGAGACTCTCTTCTCTGCTGTAAAATCCATTCCCGGTGGTTCCGGACCCACCAAATCTGTGAGTCCCTTTCATTATCCAATCCATCACGCACAGGTCTCAGACATACGTGGACCTCATCCTCAGAAAAAATATGAAAAAGATCGATATCTCGCAGTTTACATGCAGCTCTACATTAAATTTGAAGTGTGTCCCGGTTATTAGTTTCGAACCAAACAAAGTGAACCTTTAAATTTATAAGGGAGCCTTGAACAATTCATCAACCTTCCATTTCTCTCTAACCCCCCTCAACCCCTCCTCACGATACCTATTTCGCTGACGTCATCAAATTCCACTTCCAGCACTCGAGCACTTAATTTGTGCAAATGAAATTTGTGGAGATTCAATATGAGAGAGAGAGACACCGTAGCATCCACAGCTGTCATGCATTTTTCAAGTGATGCATCTTTGATTATCAAGTCTCATGCAGGAGGGAAGTTTCAAATCAATCAAGTGATATAGAGAGAAATTTATGTTTATTTGTGTGGTATGTAGCACTTCACGATCGATACGGATGGCAATTTTTGAGATATTTGGAAAATTTTTCATATTTATGCAAAATGTGCTATAACAGAAGGAGCGTTCATAAATACGGCCCTGATTACCCGAATCATTTTTAATAGAAACTTCGAAATGGAAAGATGTTTCCACTGATGCAAGAATGATAGCTTCAATCTGAAAATAGTGACGAGAAATATATACATATCTTATTAAGTATATATATTTATAGAAATGTATCATCAAATGATTTTATCGAATTTCAAGTCTAACTTGCATCTTAGACGACATTAAACTGGGGAAATCATATGATACCTTCGGGAATTTTCCAAAAACTTTCAAGCCACCTAAAGAGGTAACTCTTCTGGGAACTACTTCAGGAACACCATGTGCATTTCTCAGTTTCGATCGAATGAATTTCCCCAAAAGGTATTCTTTATCATTTTTGAAAACAATTTCCGTTTAAGTTTGCCTGTAATTCAAAATGTTATCATTTCCGAAACTTCAGTTTGTCGTTTTTCATGATTAATATGGTTACGTCAAAAACAAAACTTATAACTAGCATTTACCTGGTCTCTCCCGGGTATCCAGTTTGGAGTAATTCTTTTTTGGTAGACACCTTATTGTAGTGGTCATAAAATTACGAGTAAAATTTCAGTGTTGCTAGCCATACAGCTCATCTGTTTGAAAAGAGAAGTTCACAAATAAACAAAAAAGTAAACTACCTTTTTAGCAACTTTGCAACTCTACCCATCTGCAACGTTTTTTTGTTTAGTTCTTTAGATTAATGTATTATAAGAAAAGCTCAATCCATACAATAAGTAAGTTCGCATGACGCTGGGTAAGCATCTGTAATATTGATACATATAGCTTACCTGTTACTTTGGCTTGAAGAGTAATCGGCGTATCATCTATATCATCACCATAGTGATATATCATGTTATAAGCTGTTTTATGAACAGCTGATAACAGTGCTCATAAGCTAATAACAGTGAGTAATTTGAGCGAAGAAATTTTAACATTAATTTTGAAAAGTCTGAAAGGAAAATCAAAAATCGGGCTTTTAGGTGTATTGAATCGAGTTTAGAGGAAGCTTTGTGCCAGATTTAATGGTCCAAATTGTGGCCGTTTTTGTTGAATGCGAAAAATAAAAAATAAAAACACACACGAAATCCCAACTCTCTCTCTTATTGTATAAATTTCTAGGCACAATTTTCGTTTTAGTTTGATCAAGATCAAACATGATCTCGTTTCTGGCAACATTAAGTCTAATTTATCAATTTTGGAAACAGGTTTTGTTTTAATATTAATTGGAATTGAAAATGCTTATGCATCTCCCTAAAGCCCAGTATCACCATAAAATGTGAGGTGAAATTCTACAATAACGTTTTTATAATATTACCGAGCTCGTGTAAACATTGTTTTTTAAATAATTTTCTGAAACGAGGTGAAATTCTACTCACCGTACAGTCACCAGGGAATTAATTTGATTTAATATCCGATTAATCAAGAGCATAAATAATATAATATAAATAGAGTAATTGCCAAATTATTATCATAATGATAATAAAACAAGATCTGGTGTCAGAGTTTGCAGGTCGAAAATTTTCAGGGTCTCTAACGTGGCTAAGCAAATAATTTTTTCCTTCTTTAACATTTTTTTGGCAGCTGGGACCGACAGGCTTAACATGTCTTCCAAGCATAATACGTGCAAGTTGTACAGGGTTTCATGAGAAACACCTGCCACATTACTGTATTAGGAATTAAGTTATTTATTTGGAATTACGAGTCGCGGCTTCAATGCGTTATTACTGAACGTTTACAAAACCAATTTGATTGAATATTTGCTATGAAATCGTTAACAAAGCATATTTGATCGGAGATTAGTTATAAAATCGTTGACAAAGCCTATTTGATCGGAGATTAGTTATGAAATATATAATATGGATGATGAGGCGGTTACAAGACCGCGATTATTCAACGGATGAACGTCGACTAAATAAATGATCGCGCGCGTGTGTGTTTTTGCGTGCGTGTGATTTGAAGCGCGGATTATCTTCTATTAGCGCTGCATTATTTATAAGGGGTGTCGTGAAAATTTGCTGAAAATTTGCTTCAGTTGCAGCCGCGCGAATTTGATTTGCAAATTTTGGGGCGTGTTGGACTGCCAGCCTATAGTGTGTGTGTGTATGTGTTTGGGGGGGGGGAGGGGAGCGACGCACATCATACACTTCGCCTGTGGTAACAGGGACCTGATGGAAGGAGAAGAAATAGAAGAAGAGGAAGTGAGTTGAAGGGGAGGAAGGGATGGAGGAGTAGGAGGAAGAAGAGGAGAAAAGAGAAAAGGTACAGGAAGAGATAAAAGGAAAAATTGGTAAGATGAGGAAGTGGAGCAGGAGGAGAAGAAGGAGTGGGTAGAAAAAGGAAGAGCTGGAAAAGAGTAGGAGGAAGACAGGATGAGAAGGAAAAGGAAAAACAGGGATACATAAAAAAGTTCATGAGAAGAAAGGAAATGGAGAATAAGGAAAAAGAAGAAGACAGGAAATGGGTAAAAAGAAGAAATGAAAAGGAAGAGGAGTAAGAGTAGGAGGAGAAGATGGAGGAGAATAAGGGGAAGGAGGAGGAAGAGGAGCGAAAGGGGTGAAGGAGGAAAAAAGAGGAAAGGGTGTGATGAAAAGGGGACGGAGAAGGAAAAGGGAGTAGAAGAGAAGGAGGAAGAGGAAGAAGATAAGAAGATAAGAAGAAGAAAGGAATTGGCAAATAAGAAGAAAAAAAGAAGAGAAGAAAGGAGAAAAATATAAGGAGAAGGAGGATATAAGGGGAAAGAGAAGACGAAGACAGAATGAGGAGGAGAAGGAAGAAGAGGAGTAGGACGAGGCGGAAGAGTAGGAGGATGAAGAACGAGAAGAGGAAGCCAGTATGAAATAAAGGACGAGATAAAAGGAAGAGGCAAAGGAATAGAGGGAGTAGAGGTGGTAGAGGGTGCAGAGGTGAAAGAGGTGGTAGAGGTGGTAGAGTTTGAGAAGGCGATGGAGGAGGAGGAAGACAGTATGAAGAAAAGATTATGAAGATGTAGAAGGAAGAAGGTGAAGAGGTTGAGTAGGTGGAGGAGGCGGGAAGAGAAGAAAGAGCAGGAAGAGGACGAGGAAGAAGAGGAGGAAAGAGAAGTGAAGGACTGTTAGAGATGTTTGAAGAGGAAAAGCAGGAATAGGGCAAAAGATAAGCTGATGGCGAAGAAGGACGATGATGATGAGGAGGAGGAGGAGGAGGAGGAGGAGGAGGAGGATTAATAAGAAGAGAAAGGCAGGAGGAGGATAATTAGTTCTCATTTCTAAATAGGTAGTTTACTCTCTAGGTGGTATACAGAGTGAATATATGAGATAAAACTTCTATACCACCCTAGTCTACTCTAGAGAGTGAAGTATTCGTTTTTGAGGGGAATAACAGTAGACTAACTGCCTGGAAAATATAACCTGAGAGAACCAAAGAGTTACTTGACCATGAAATCCAATAATCCAGTCATGTCATGCAACAGCTAACAACCATTTCCCTAGGCGTTTCCCATGTATTTGTTTACGAGCAGAAAATAATGGGTTCCCTTGTAACTGAATGTCTTCTGAGGAATGAGTGATTTTTTGCTGAGCTTAACAATTATTTTTACACGTTGAGTAAATAAGACAGAAGATCGTATTTCACAAGGTCGTATTTCAATACTTCTTTTTCTGATGGATAAAGCCCACATAGGTCTGAGCCCTCTGCGTTGGTAATAAGTTTGTGATGGTGATTGTTGAGTTGAACCTACAGCTTTAAGCCGCGTCTCCACCAACCGAACATGCTCGGCGAACAGTATTCGCTGGAATCAGCTGATGTCGCCAAACATTTTTTGGAGTTGGTTTGGTGTGGACGCCTTCTCGAACATTATGATCGGTGATGGAACCTGTCGTTGGTCGTCACTGTTCGCTCACAGACCGAACATTTCAATTGAACTCATGAACATGTTTGGTGAACCATATGTTAAATGTTTATCCGTTTTTTGTATTCGTCAACAATGTTCGGCAGACATGTTCGGTTGGTGGAGACGCGGCTTTTGATGGCTTCCGAACAACCGGAAATTGATTTTACAGCAGAGAAAAGTTTATTAAGCTGGCCAATCCAGTCGGTCACCCTTACGAAGAGGGCCCAGCAGTTTACAGCTTATCTTTATCTTATTAAACAGATACCTGCTACGGCTCACGGCTATCACTTCCTTCACACTTTATTTCCTCAACACTTCTTAATAACCAAAGTCGTATGCTTGTAGCTCAATATTATCTCAATCAATAGTATTTTGTTTCATATAATGTAATTCCTATAAAAAATACAGCGTCAATTGATTAAAAGGTTCTTTTCAGGATGTGTCATTAATTTTAGTATCAAAAAATAGTGAGTACTTCTTCTCAGGCTATGCGCATTGTTCGCATTGTTTTTGGTGATGATTTTTTCTAAGTTTCTTGTATTGAATATTATTAGGGCTTTGAGTGTTATCTATTTCTGTGAGGAAAAATATCTTTCTTCAATTATTTTGTTAAATATGGGGGTTCAAAGTTGGAATTTTTCAGATTTCAGGGTACCTATGAGTGATTTTAAACTTTTGATAAATTGCCAATAACTAAAAGACACCTTAAGAATATAATGACATATTTTTTATTACAATCTAAAAAATCGTTTTTCAAGAAAAAACTTTTAAAAAATTGATATTTTCTAGATTAAATTTTTTTTGAAAAATCTAATCCCTTGATTGGAATAAAATAGTAGTTTATGCAACGATTTTATTTTGACCCTTATTAAGGCACGAGTTAGATGTAAGTTATAACACGAGCGAATGCGAGCGTTATAAATATCTCACGAGTGCTTTAATGGCCAAATAAAATCGTTGCATAGTGCACTATTTTATCTACGACCACTAGTATACATTCAATTAAAACAATTTCATTTTACCTGTGACTGTCAGAGATACCTAACCTCTCATCTCAAATACGAGAAGTTATAGTAGATTGTTAGGTTAAAGCAGCTGGTGTAGCAGTTTGATCAAATCAGCTGATAGTTTCACAATATTGAATTACGATATTGATTCCATCAAAAATGCTTCTGATTGGTCC
This sequence comes from Conomelus anceps, assembly GCA_948455865.1. NCBI lineage: Eukaryota > Metazoa > Arthropoda > Insecta > Hemiptera > Delphacidae > Conomelus > Conomelus anceps. The sequence goes on from OX418216.1 coordinate 20,861,418, forward strand.
AGAACACGTGTTATAATGTAGAACCTGTACTATAATGAGCTCATTATGCAACGGGATTCAAAAAGCATTTCGAAAAGACAGCTGTTTTGGCATCAATTGTGAAACTGTAATGTATACATTATGACATGGTCGTAGATAAAATAGTTTATTGTATTTTTCGAGGTGTCTTAGTTACAGAAAATTTATCAAAAATTTGGAATCTATCGTAAGTGAAATCGATTACCCCAAAAATCGAAAAATTTCACCTTTGAACTCCATATTTTACAAAATAGTTTGAAAACTCCTATTCTAACAGCGATAGAAATTATTTAGAAGACCTATCAACATTCAATACAATAAACTTCGAAAAAAATTATGAACAAAAACCCTATGCCTTAAGAAATAATTATGGTAAACTCCTTATTTAAAAATGTATTATTTATGTAGGTCCATTAAAACTCAAGAGCGTGTCAATTGATTCAGAACATCATGTTTTGCTCATTTATTAAATCAATTTTGTTCAATTTGATGTATGAGAAGTGATACAATGATGAAATTTTATCTCTTGTTGATTGCAGAGCACTAAATCTATATAAATAAAATTAGAGTTTTTCTATATAAATAAAATTAGAGTTTTGTCTGTACATTTATCAGAATTGTATATTTTTTGGTTATTTTTACGTTTTATACATTAAATAAGCCGAAAATAGTCTTATCTCACTTTCTGTCTGTCTGTCTGTCTGTCTGTCTGTCTGTCTGACTGTCTGTCACGGCCGCAAAGGCATTTTTCGCGGCCTTCTCCACAAAAACGAGAGCATCGATCAGGATTTTAGTTATTGAACAGTATTGAACAGTTTATTGACAATGTCTTTAGCTATAAAAAACTAAATTAATTTTTTTTTTAAAGGAGTAATAAACGTTTAAAAACCAAGTGTTTTGCGATTTTGGATACATTTTACGCGGCCTTCTCCTCAAAAACGAGAGCATCGATCGGGATTTAAGTTATTTATCAGTATTGAAAACCTTTTTGACAATGTCTTTAGCTATAAAAAACTAAATTAACTTTTTTTTAACAGAATAATAAACGTTTAAAAACCAAGTATTGTGCGATTTTGGATACATTTCTTCCAAGTTTTATTACCACATAAGAATAAGAACAAATCACATAATTTATCATGATATATCAATCAGTTGTTCTCAAATATAAATGGTGGGCCCTTCGCGTCGTTATTTACGCTGTCTGCAGACTTGTGTAGTCAGCATTGCAGTCTTTTAGGAAACATATGTCTGGTGAATCAAAGCTGTCTGGTGAATTAAATTATGTTTTATCAATTATTTCTTTGTTGAAAAAAAAACAAAATTTTCTAATTTAAATTTATCAAAACAAAGATTAACATTTTAGGAAGGTGCGGTTTGTGCTAGGCTCTTGGGAATTCGCCAGGTAGCACTATTATTACCACATAAGAACAAATCACGTAATTTATGATGATTTATCAATCAGCTGTTCTCAAATATTCTCTCTGATAACTGTCACTGAATTGTTTACGTCCTAAGTTGTTAACTAAGCTGCTAACAACTTCATGATCATTGCTATCAAAAAAGCCGAAACATATTTAGTCGTATTTCTAAACATAATCCGTACGAAGGACGGGTAGCTGCTAGTAACTAATAATTGATAAATTGTTATTGTAATCTCCATCACAAAATAAAACACTTGCTGTAGAAAGTTGACACTGAAGCGGCTCCATTCCGCCATATCCCATTCCACAGCATGTGTTTGATTTTTCGATGGTGATTATTATCGGGTATTGAATGCTCCACTGTCCAAGCAAGCAACCTTGATTGTATCACCTGTATTTCAAGTGAAAATTCATACCTTTCATCATTCCATCAAGCTTTTCTGTTTGGGCCAAGTTTTACTATTTTGGTTTTATATAAATTAACTTTAGTTTTATTCAACTGTCTAAAGACTAACTTATAAGTTACTACTGTAACAACTGTAAACTACTGCGTTTACTACTGAACTTTTTATCTATCTACTTTTTTTAACTCTATTTTTCTTCTTTATCCACTCTATTATAACCAACTTTTCATGCACCTACCGTTTCAATCGCCAATTTTATTGCACTATCTGAGAAACAATAAAACGGAACTATTGCGGTGTCATCAAAAACGAATAATGCAGCATTTGCGCATCCTCCTCCTCTTCCTCACTCTCATCCTCAACTACCTTTCCCTCATACTCCCCCTCCTCTTCCTTCCACACCTCACTCTCCTCCTCCTCCTTCGTATAATGCAACGTTTGCGCTTCCTACTTTCTCCTCTTCCTACTCCTTCTCCTCTTCCTACTCCTTCTCTTCCTCTTACTCTTTCTCCTCCTCCTTCTACTTCTCCTCCTCCTCCTCCTCCTCCTCTTCCTACATCTACTCTTCACCCTGAATCTCCTCTTATTCCTCCTTCTCCTTCATACACCTTCTCCCCATACTCCCCCTCCTCCTCATTCTCACACACCTCTTCCACATTCTACTCATTCACCTCCTCCTCCTCCTCTCACTCCTCTACCTCCTCCTTCTCCTCCTCATAATACTCTTTCTCCTCCTTCTCCTCCTCATCATACTCTTCCTCCTCCTTCTCCTCCTTCTCCTCCTTCTCCTCCTTCTCCTCCTTCTCCTCCTTCTCCTCCTCAACATACTCTTTTTCCTCCTTCTCCTCCTCCTTCAAATAATGCAACATTCACTCTTCCCTACTCCTCCTTTTCTTACTTCTCTTTTCCTCTCACTCTTCCTCCTCCTCTTCCTCTTCTTTCTCCTCCTCCTCCTCCTCCTCCTCCTCCTCCTCCTCCTCCTCCTCTTCCTAATACTACTCTTCTTTCTTCTTCCTCCTTCTCCTCTTATTCCTCCTCATGAACCTCCTCCTTCTCAAGCACAAGTTCTTCTCCTCCTCCTCCTACTCCTCTTTCACTTCAAAAATTGCACAGAAATCCAAGATGTCGCAAGATTTATGATCACTATAAGGAGCATATTCAACCCGCTTATAACGCGGAGAACTGTTTCAACGACTTTGATGTTAAAATCTATTTTATGCGACGTTAATCTTCCACTTGACTAGGCTTTATTTGTTTGTCGCTCGTGAAATAAACATTATTCTCAATGTTATAATACTAAAGTGTATGGCTTTTATTGTTGGGAAAGATTGAATCTATTTTTTTTTTAAATTCACATCTGCATCAACTTTTTTCACGGGTAGTTCCACCTCGCCGTTTCAGCTATTTTATGGGGATATTATTTCAATGTGAAAACGAGTTATTATATTATTTCCATAGTTAGATTGAATGATTTAGATGGATTGTTTTCAAGGCGATTAATTTAATTCAATTTCATTCAATCAAATTGATGAGGACATAGATTGCTTCAGGTCATACTCCAAGGAAAAGTATTGGGTAGGAGAGGAGTCGGGGAAGGCGTACATTGTTGTTGAAGAATCTGAGAGTTTGGTACGGCATGACGATAACAGAATTGCTGAATTCAGAATTCAGGACAACGGTAGACAAGATTAGGATTGCCAGGATGATGTCCAATGTCTGAAATCAGACACGACCTCAAGAAAAAATTGATGTTGACTTCGAACCATCTTTGTTCAAATATTCGGAAACTGAACTATAGCAATCAAATAAACGATTATGACTCTACAATACCGAGTATATAACAATAAAATTCACATATTGGGAGTCATTATTAATATTATTTTGGAACAGTATAACTGGGTCAATAAAGTAATTTTATTTTATTGGAACAGTTGCTTTATATTCAGGAAATTCTAATTTGTAATGATTTTGAAACTTTAGCCTAATATTTGACCTTTATATTAGTGATAACCTTGTAGGTAAACCCTGATCGTTTAACCTTTACTTGTAGTTTTGTCATTCTGAAATAATGCTGTGTTTGAATTTAGCGGCAACTGCGTTGCCATTGTAGTTCAACAGTTGTCTCTCATTGACTTTTGCTCTGTTGTTGGAGAAAGAGAAGTGTGTGAGAAAGAGATTCCTTAGTGAGTTGCTTGACAAGTGTTTTCTTGTCTAGTAAATTTATTGGATTTTATACGATGATGTAGAATCACCTCATTGGTGCTAGCCAATAATATGCAAGTTTCATTCAAAACCTGATGCTAGGTTAAATGCGATTTTTTTTCAACTTTTGTAACGACGACTGCTTTTTTCTTGAAAATGTTCTAGTTATGATTATCGTCTCTTGGCAAAACTTAATATGTGATTATTTTGAAAAGAAAATGAAATATCTATAATTCAAATCCGCCTAATGGCGGTTCTTGATGCTTCTTGATTCTTCTTGGTTTATCTTGTATTCTTCTGATGTTATTCTGGAGTTCAGTTCCTTACGTTCAAATTCTTGAGTACATGTAGCAGTTGTCCATGGATCCTTTTGTGAAGTACCAGATACGATCGTTTTTATTTTTCGTATCCAAGGTAACAAATTGAAATCATTTAGTAAAGTGGTGAACAAGTTACAATAGTGAAATAATACGAATTCGAAAAGGGGCAAAATTAGTAGAAAGAGATTAGGGTTAGTGAATGAACATAGCATGAATTTTTGGGATTATTATGCACATCACATTTGTGTTGATGAAGGACAATAATTAAGTTCACTTCACTTGTGTAATGGTGAAGGTGGCCAGTCTTCGGTTCGTCAATTAAGTAAGATTGTGATATTTGTTGAATTGAATATGATGAACTCTGTGATAATTTTTTTAATTATTCATAATATTTTTCATTAAAGTTTGCCAAGAGACAAAATACAGCCTTTCACTGAGTTCACTGCCATTCCACATTAGTTGAATAAGACAAGGTGCATATGCCAATCAAGACTAATAAATCTTGGTTTGTTAGTGCTGATTGGTGTTCAAAATTATTGTTTCCAGGTAACTCCTCATCAAAATTTTGGGAATAGCCCAGTTCCAACCTACTAGGAGAAAAGTTACAACTTCTTTGACTAATTCTTTTTTTCTTCGTCTTCTTCTTCTTCTTCCTCTTTTTCTACTATTTTTCGACTAGTCATACATACATTTCACCTGAACCCTAATAAGTCCAACATTGATTAAACGAGTGGCAAGTACGGATAATAATAATAATGATTGAAGTCATTATTAGCGGTCAGCTTTAAAATAAGCTTTGAGTCATAATTATCGCTGAGGCATCAATCAATGTCTGTGAATTTCAATCTAATGATATTAATGCATTCAGTATCTGATCAGATATTGGTCAAAAGTTTATGGTATTGGCATACAGCTCTCAGCATTATCCTCTGTGGATGTAATGTCGTGAGGGAGCATTATTCCATCAATTATTCTGGAAATTTAGAATCCTCAAAGTTTAAATTTTTTGTCGCCTACGAATTGACCGCCTTCATGCAGTATCAACAAAATTTGACAATTTCTCATAATTTAAACATACAGAAGAACAGAGATTGAAATCACAAACTCTAATCAAATATTCAGCTTCTTTCCAATCATTTTAAAATAGCATTTTCCCCCGGGAGTCCAGTTTGGAGTTTTTCTTCCCTGGTAGTTAACTGATGGTAGTTGTCACAGAATAATTACGAAATTGGGAAGAGTGAGTGAAATTAATACCGTACAGTGTTTATACCATACAGTTCATCTGTTTGAAAAAAGAAGTTCACAAGAAGCATTATTTTTGAAGCACTGCTGATATGAATTTTTAGTGTTTTTTTATAAGTAAACTTCTTTTTAGCAACTTTGCAGCTCTACCCACAAGCATATTTTTGTGTTCAGGTCTTTAGACTAAAGTATTACAGGAAATGCTCAATACACACAATAAATAAGCTAGCATGACGCTGAAAAATAAGCAGCTGTGATATTGTTACAGAGCTAATCTTATGCTTTGGCTTAGGACACATCGGCGTATCATCTATATTATTATCATCATAGTGACGTATCATCTATATTATCATCATAGTGACGTATCATGTAATCACCTGTTCTATGAGATTCCTGCATCTAAACACAAATTGAAACAGTAATAGTTCCAATTAGTGAAGTTTCAACATTCATTTTAAAAAGTCTGAAAAAAAATCAAAAGTCGGTCTTCGAGGTGTACTGAGTTGACTTAGGAGAAAGCTTTGTGCCAAATTTATTGTTCCAAATCGTTGCCGTTTTTGTGAAATCCGTAAGACAAAAAACACATACACAATCAAACCCATACGGTACTCTTTCTTATTATATAGAAGATACAGTTGAGCTGGAAAGGAATGACTTTGGTATGGAAGTGGCCTGGGCAGTAGACTGGGAAAAGGCATTGCCAAATGTGCCTTTCAAACAACAAGACCTAACCAGAAGACCAGCAGGGTTTGAGCTACCCAGAGTGTTGTGGAGTCGTCTGAACCGCATAATAACATCACATGCAAATGTGGAGATCTGCTTTACAAGTGGAGATGAATATCCTCCCCATCCTGTGACTGTGGTGCTGAAAGTCAAACTATTGGCCACATAGTTCGAGACTGCTACCGATCTTTCACAGAAGGTGGCTATAAAGAACTGTTTCATGTGACTGACGAGGCCAGAGAATGGCTGATGGATTTGGATATTGATATATAAGAATTCTGTTATAAATATGTATTTTTCCAATGTATTTTTTATCTATTACTTTATGCATGTTCTCATCACAAAAATCGAGGCTCAATTCAAGCTATTATATACAGTTGAGCTTCCGTGCCGAAAGCCGATTATCCAAGCAAACAACTCGTTCTAGGGAGGTATTCGTTGATAAGAAACCGTCTGCCAAATTACTATGCATATTTACACCATAAAAATTGTACCTTAGTATGTAATACTTCATGTTGGACACCATAATATGCAAGGGAAGTTGATAAAGGTTATCGACTAACCTTGTTTAATATGGAACTACAGCATCAAATTTTCACAAAAAAAAATCTTTACGTAGAGCACTTCGTTATTTGGGGGTTTGTTATGTAGAAGTCTCTCTGTATTCTTATAAGATATCCATCTAAAATAAACTTTGATGAAATAAATATGATCTAGTTAGCATGCTTGGACTGAATTCACTTCATAGAATGTCATCTGCAACCGTAATGAATTAATATACTGCTAATAGACTCTCTGTAAATAGAATGCTAAACATACCTGTTCAAACTAATTTCATATTAGAGCTCAACTGCTAATTAAACGTATTTAACAATTGGACCCATGCTTCTCGCTCATTCTCTACTCGTTCTCTCTCTCACTCTCTCTCTCTCTCTCTCTCTCTGACAAACTCTCTCTTTTCTCTCTCACTCAATCTCTCTCTCTCTTTCTCACGCTCTCACTCCCTCTCTCTCTTATCTGCACTGCATCATTCTATCACATTTTATCTCTCTCCAACTCCCTCCCACCCTTACATTCTCTCTCCCTCACTCCCTCCCTCGCTATCACTCACACTCTCACTCTCTCTCATTCTCTCTTTTGTCGACACTGTCTACAATGACATGACAGAGGTATTTCGCTCCAGCGGACTTTGAATTATGCAGTACGATTCATTTTTGACGCAAGGATGGATGATCACATTACTCCCTACTATAAAGACTGCCCTGTTAAAGTTGAAAAGTAGAAGAATACTTCGTTTTATATGCACTGCATATAATCTTATTGTTGAGGTCCGCAGTATACTTGAAAGAAAGGTTTACTCTTCTTGCACACGTTCATTCCAGGGACACACGGCAGCATCAATTTTTCCTTCAAATTTCCAATCATCGTACAGTCATGTATAATCACTCATTCACAGTTACTGCCTCAAGACTGGAATGCTTTGCCCGTGGATATTGTATTATCGCCTTTCTTTGGGGCTTTTAAGACAAGGCTCTTCGGTTTATTAAATGAGCGGCAGTGATGTAACTGATGCTCGTTATTGTTCTTTCTTGTCATTGTGAGGCAGTTTTGTGCATTTTTCCATCTCATATCATGTACATCTTGTATCATTTTAATCGTCTTCTCACTTACATTTTAATTTACACTCATTATACTATTATACTTTATAATATTTATTGTGTATTGCATTGTTTCGGTATAGTTAGTTTCAGTTTATAGCAGTGGTTGTCTGTATCGAAATAAGCTTTGTATTTATTTAATCATTTAGTTTTTATAATATTAAAGATATATAAATGTTACCATAGGCGATAAGCCTTTTAGCAATTGACTATAATAAGTAGCTCTAGAGCGTTGCTTATCTAATCTGATTGAACGGCTCACATCTATCACTTCTCTCACCAGTATATCTTCCCATTTATACTAAATGTGAGGGCGACGTTAGATTTATAATAATTTCTTGAGAGTTGTTAACGAAGATTAAACTCAATTTAAATTCATATGGAAAAAATAACTAATGGTAGAGCTGATACAAAAATAATAAATCATGTTTTGTTGAGTGTCAACCGTTCTGATTTCAATATGGCGGCAGCAGCTCATCTGTTACACTCTGACAACTCTGAAAGAGCTTTCGGTAACCTGAGCCTCTCATTGTCATAATTTCGGCCTTCAAAATAGTATTATGGTTGAGATGATGGGCGGGTGGGGGTTTTAATGTGGGTGACTCATCCTCATAGTTTGTTCTGCTTGAGAAACTAAGGTATATGGGATTGTGTAGACTGAATAAGCAAGCGGTCATGAAATTAAATTGGTCGTTATTTTATATGAAACATTATTACTCTCTCATTCTAACATTTCAATAACTTTGAATATATATAATTATTTCGTATTTATTATACTTTCAGCTTTTGATTTTTCCCATTATTAATAGTAAACAAACGAAATTTTGGAATTTCAACAAGCTCTGAGAGACTATAACTTTTGACAAAATCGTCAAAAAACAAGTCTTGAATCGCTAGAAATATAAGTTTAGATTATACAAATAAAAGTTTTATCGTGCAAAAAATTCTATGTGCACTAGGTAATAATTTTTTTTTTACAAAACAGAATATGGGCTTTCATAAAATAATAGTTTCTTCAATACTATAAGCAAATCCAAAATCAATTTTTTATGATCTTAAGAAAGAAATTGCTAACTGTGATCTATTCCATGACCTATTACCATAAATATTGATTTTTTCCTTGAAGTTTCAACTGGTATGATTCCTCTAATTACAAAAAAAAAATGTTTTAGTTCTACTACTTAAATGTTTGTACTAGTGGAAGGCTATTCCTTTTCATCCTAGAAGCTTCTATTAGTGCTGTCAACTTAATGACCCAACTAGTGCTGCTTTCAGTGGAAAATTCTGAAAACAGTGTCTGTCCGATACTGCACTCTATCGGACACTAGGCGACTTCCCCAGACGAATTCTATTGGCTGATAGAATGAAGGCCGAGCTACTCTAACCTGTCATTGGCTGAGCGCTAAGACTAGGCCACGCCTACTTGTAACAGATGGAGCTGGCATATAACCTAGCCAACGAACCCATAAGACCATTGGTCTTATGTGTTCGCTGAACCTAGCGCAGAGATTCCCAAACTGGACGAATTCGCCCAGTAGCGGGCGATTTCAGCACGCCAGTGGGCGAAACTGACAAAGTGCGAATTCGATGGGCTATTTGAAAAAAATGGTGGGCAAATATATATATATATACAATATGACCGAGAAAATAATCTTGCCATGAAGTCTAGAAACAGGTCAGAAATTGAAAAGCTAGGAGATCTTAGAACTTTAGAATAACAAAAATGGCTCCTGACATCAACAAATTGATTTGAACTCATCAAATCCATCCCTCATATTAATTAGACATAGGTATTTATGTTGGTTAATTGATTAGATATGAAAATTCATGTCGTTTTTATTTGATTTTTTTTTAAATTCTTCAATTGTTCTTTTTTCTTTAATTGTTATTCCTTTTTTAGAACTATTATTTGAAAATTTTTAATGCAGCCTACATAAATAAACATGTACCTATTAAGAGAAAAGTGCCCATAAAAATCCTCATTTCTCAGCTTATATTCAGGTATTTGAATGTATGTGTTTATAAATTTAAGATTTGTGCGTTTTTTTATTTTTTTCAAATCAGGTGAGCAAAAACAAATTATAAATCTCGAAACTGGGCGATGGTCAGAAAAAGTTTGGGAAACCCTGATCCTAGCGTATGAAATAATATCGATAAACAAGTTTTGTTGATTACTTTTATATTCCAAGTTCACCTTTTCATGGTAATAATAATAGTCTAGTAATAAAAATTACAACAATAATACGTAAATTAAAAAAGAATAATGATAAGCGTATGGCTTCTATTAATTGATGGGGAGACCCATAGGGACAGTTCCATCTCTCCTATGAAACTATTTAAGAAAGCCTATATTCTGTTTTGTAATTATTATGATATAATTATTACCTAGTGCACATTAGAGCCATGTTATGGGGAGCACAAGGTAGACCCACTGTTTTAGCTGGGCTCCGAATCATCGAGTAATTTTTCAAAATTGGGCCAAAAAAATGTTGCTATAACAGTGGGATTAAACCGAATACCTCCTAAATATCATTTGAATTTATAATAAATCAATCACATTGTAAAGTGTATAGCCTATTATATAACTTTTGTGATAATTTACTAAAATGTATAATTTGTTTCATATGAATGGTTGAAACGTGATGTAAATATCCTAGGTTTTTATTAGAGCCTTTTAAAATTGGGACAAACGATATTGTTGCTATGAAGAAATCAAATACTGCATTAAAATCATTTGGGTTTCTGATTGCGGTCACATAAAACATTTTTAAAAGGTTTTAATCATTTATAAAAATAATAAATCTTCTTCTTCATAAGAGTAGTCAAAACATAATGTAAGTATCCTTGTTTTGTGATTAGATCCTCTCAAAATTGTGACATATTTTTCTTTAGTGATCACCCGTCATTTTAAAACCACAATCTTCTCATCGCATGTATAGTGCTGTGTCTATAAGAGTATCCATAGTATAGTATCCGTATGTATAGTAATACTCTTAACTATGTGGGTGTGCTTAGACTTTAGGCATTGTTTACATAAATGTAAATGAAATAGAACAGGTGCACGAATAGTTTACAATTCGATTTGCAAGCTTTGCGTCATTCAAGCGCCTACTAATTATTATCTGTGTTTTGTTGTCAAATGGTCTTTGAATTTTATCGTACTTTTTTGTTTCAATTGAATAGTATGATTTGGGGAAGCCATTCTATAATTTAAAGTATTTTACCGAGAGTAGGTTACGTGAAGTTTATGTTTGTGTAGAATATTGAGAAAAATCTGTGATGTTTTCCATGACGAGATACTGGATGAACAATCTAATATCAAAACTGACACTGTATTTCTTTTCAAATTATGATTTTTACTCACTTGTACTGGAGATACTGGAGGTATGGATTTCACTTCTAAAGAGTAGCTTCGTCAAATTAACCTAATTCAGACTAACGAAGCTTCTCTTTAGAAGCGAGTTGACCCCTCCAGTATAAGAGAGTAGAAATCATAATTTGAAAAGAAATACAGTGTCAGTTTTTATATTGCATTGAGAAAAATAATTTATTTTTATTTATTTATACATCACTAGCTGGCCCGACGCGCGTTGCTGCGTTCTCATAAAAAATTCTTGATTTTATTATTTGTCACCTCCCACTGAGGTTACATTTCAAATTGCACCCTTCTAGGACCCTATTAGGGAAGAAGTTAGTCCTAGGGCTCTTCCAGCTGATCAGAGAGGCCTCCTTCGTTGTTTTCTTACGCAGTAAGACCTTACTCACCACCTCTCAATGAACATTTCAAATTTAAACCTTCCATTAGGGTAGAAGCTAGGTTTTTTATTTAATTATTAGATCACATTTCAAATTAGGAAAGAAGTTAGTCCTAGGGCTCTTCCAGCTGATCATAGAGGTTTCGTTGTTTTCTTAATCACCACTTCTGAATGAAGAAACATTTCAAATTTAAGCCTCCTACGACTGACTATAAGGGTAGAAGCTAGTTAATTTTATTATTCGCCACCTCCTACTGAGAATACATTTCAAATTTCTAGCTGCATTGGTTAACAGATGTCATCAACCCGGCATAATTACATTTCATCATACCCAGACATATGTTTCCTACATACTGCAAGGCTCCGACTGCACGGTATCCTACATGCAGAGTTTTTGCGTTCCAGTCAGCGTAAATAAAGCCGCTAAGGGGCCTGCCATATGATTAAAAACTGTTGACTTCTATCAGCTGTTCCCTTTAAGCTGTTTGGCCGGCAAGTTCAGTAGGTTAGGTGAATGATGATTTGCAAAACACACAAACAGCTTGTCCATCGAAACAGCGTGTACAGCAGATCGAAAAATTTCAAATTATTTTCCATATGATTAAAAGATCCCAGAAAGCTAGCTAGCCATGTACCCGTGCTTTGCATAGGCAAAACTTTAACCCCCTAAAAACACCCCTAAAATTGCGAATTTTGAAAAATCCTTTCTTATTGCACGGTGAAATCCTATAAGGATTGTTCATACGAAATTTCAAGTTCATAGGCCTAGTAGTTTTGACTCTGCGTTGATGAGTGAGTCAGGGTATCATCCTTTTATAGATAGAGAAGAAGAAGATAGAAACACAATCAACCACAGCTGCTGTCTTCACAAAAATTCTTTTTATTATTTCACCTCCACTTTAGATTATCATTTGTCTGTTTATTTATAATACTTGGAGATTTATATTGGAAGAAACATGTTTTTTATTTCTATTTATTAATCAATTACAAAAACACTAACAATAAATGATACAACAGGATGTTGCCTATAACTGCTTTATTCACAAATATTTTTTTTAATTTTAGATTACCGTATTTGTTTATTATGATATTATTTAGAAGAGTTATATTGGAAAAATATTGTATTGTTATTTATTAATCCATCATAAAAACACAAACAAGCAAAGGTACAACAGAGCGTTACCCACAACTGCTTTCTTCAAAAATTTTAACAGATAAATACAAATTTCCGTTAACTTTTCATGTGAAATTTAACGACTTGCAGTCAAATATTTGTTAAGAATAAGTATAATAACTCACTTAATCTGGCCGAGTACTTTCGAATCTATGAGATCCATCTTCATCTATTAAGTGAGTTATTATACTTATTCTTAACAAGTATTTGACTGCAAGTCGTTAAATTTCACATGAAAAGTTAATATTAACAACGCAGTTCGTCATGGAACAAGAAATCCAGGAACAAATTTCCGTTTATATGCAAGTTTAATTATGCAAATATTTGTCAATCATGACTAAGTGCTAGTAGAATAGTCAATATTTTCACATAAACGACATGCAGAACATTGTTTTCGATACAAGAATATTGATCTAGAAGTTCACTCTAGAAAGGAAGCACTGATAGCCCAGATGTTCAAAAAAAATGCATGAGATTTAGAGTTTGTTTGAGATTTTTGTTTTTTTGAGAGTTTGTTTGAGGACCGAAAATATAATATTGTAACATTATTTGCTAATGATAATTCAGATACAATAAATCGGAATTAAATTGGATTTCTTGTTCCATAACAGTCTGCGTTGTTAATATTAACCACCAAGAGTGACGGCCAAAAGTGAGTAGGAATATTATTTATTCACAATTAAAATTGACTGCAAGTCGTTAAATGTACAATAATAAGTTAAAATCGGAATTGTATAATATACAATTTATTTTTTAACTAGCACACCTACCTGTGAGAAAAACATGTTCAATTAATCAATATTTATGTTTGTCGTCAGTATTTTTGAAAATTTTGGAAAAAATGGAAAAATCTTGAGGGAACCCCCAAAAGCTGATAAACCTTCCTAAGCAAGAACTTCTAAATATCTGATCATATTATATTTCCAGCGATGTACTAGCTTAAAAAAGACTTGGTTTTTGATAAATTGTACCCAAAACCATAATAAATTTGACAACAAATTGAAAATCTCAGAGATTTACACTGATAAAAATACCCCCTAATGTTATCAACCCACAGACCAAACATAAATAACGTATGCACAATAGGTTCTTCCCCTTCCCACCAATTTCTTCTTCATCATCTTCTCTTTACTCTTCATACTCCATTTCTTTTTCTCCTCCTCTTCTTTCTTCTCTTCAGCTTCCTCCTTCTCTGTCTTCTTCTCCTTCACCTCTTCCTTCTTTTTCCTTATCCCAGAACATTTTTCTGTTTTCCGCTTCTTTTTTCTTTATCTCTTTCTTCTCATTCTACATCTTCTGCTCCTTCTATTTCTTCACCATCTTCTGCTCCTTCTATTATTAAACAACCTACTATTAGTGGTGGACTCTAAACTACCTACTATAAATGCTTAGTGGTGGACTCAAAATAACCTAAATAAAAGCATTACGAATTGACTCATAAAATCTGTAAATTATTTGCTGAAATCACAGACAATTTTTGTAATAAATAATACTGTGATAGAAGCAATTTTAAGCTCGAAACAGGTGAAATTGAAATTACTTCTCATTCCCCCATATTTTCCCTTTTTTCTGAAGATGAATAAAGAAATCAACAATCTTCTCTATAGTGCCTGATAATTTGCTTGATAATTAAGCTGCGTTCTCCTGGGCACTCTTTGTAAGGGTGACCGATTAGATTGGTCAGCAAAAAATACATTGGTCTCTACTGTAAAATACTTCCCGGTGGTTCGAAACCCTTCTAAAACTGCAGGTTCAGCTCATCAATCACCATCATCCAATTCATTACCCACGCACAGGTCTCAGACCTATGTGGGCTTCATGCTCCCAAAAAAATTCTTTTATCTATAACTAAATATATTCCAGATTTATTCTGGTGATGCCTAAACGAGTATGAGACTTGCGTCTGAACAATTATGTAGATGAGATGAGTTGTCACACATGTAGACGTCACTCATATTTCTATACATTCTAACAAACTAACTTATGAGGTCCCTTCTACTATTTTTAAAAACAAATCATTCTGATTCAAGATTGAAATAGTGGTAGTAAATATTTGAAAAAATTATTACTGACCTTCAGGAAAGCTTATCCCCATTAAACTTCACGAAAACCTTAGTCAAAGTCACATAACTTGTAATAACTTTTCAGAAGTCAATAGAAAACTTAAAACTGAACTTAGAAAAAGTCACTTATCTTGCAATAACTTTATGCAAGTCATTAGAAAACTAAATAGAAGTCACTTTTTGCTTGTGATAAAGTTTTACAAGTCAATAAAAAACTTAAAACTTGAAGATCAAATTCATTTTTCAAAAATTTAAAGCCTCCTCAATGAGCCACATACTTGGGAGCGAAAAGTTCAGAATCACTTTTTTTCAAAAAAAATCACGCGACTTTTGAGGGAGTTTTCAAAATTGCCCACACCCGCATTTACGTTCGCTGACAGCGCACTACTGCCAAACTCATGGGTGCTTCACATTTACTTAGAGGAAGCTCCAGACCTATAGAGAGTAAGTTCATTTTGATACGCTGTGCAACGAGATGACTCTAGTTGCGTATCATCACCAAGTGCTATAGTGGTTTATTCCACCACCATGCACGTGTCAGGTATCTCTGTTCATTAAGCTACAGATTCATGGGCCCTTATTGTATGGGTGACCGATTGGTTTGACCAGCAAAAAATACTGTGTTCTCTGCTGTAAAATCACGTTCTCGTGGTTCGGAGCCCACCTTAAACTATAGGCCAAACTCAATCACCACCATCATCCAACTCATTTTCCCCGCATAGATTCCTGATATATTTGTGGGCTTCATCCTCCGAAAAAATAAAAAACTTCGGTGTGACCTAAATATAAAAAAGTTTTGGTACAAATTAGGGTCTCTCCTCAATTAATAGCACATTATCCACGTATAGTCAAGAAAAATATCCTACGTTATCCAATTGTAAACAGATAAAAATGTTCAAATTCAAGATTTTTGAAAGAAAAAATATTGAGCTCTACTCAAAATACCTACCTACTTATTAGAATGGAATTTTGTTTGAGGGCAGTTTGCAATTTAGACAAACAATTTTGTAAAGCACTGAATATGGAGAATAAATCAATTAATAAACAATTTTAAAGCTTCTATTGGAAACATAAATATATGTTATACTTTGTTATCAAGCTTGGGTATAGTGCAAGTCTGGAAGTTGGAAGTCTGAGTGCAAATAAATATAAAATAAACTGAAAATGAACAAATAAAGCCTGAATAGAAAAAAATATTTATGATGAAAGCAGTTGTGAGTGATTGCCTGTTGCTTCGTTGCTTGACTGTATTTTATCAAGTGACACAATGTGACTTTTCGTAACACAGACATAGACATTGGACAGCATATACAGAACCGAGAGTGATGTCTAAGTTATGCCTGTGTTTCAATAAAAGTCACTCACTCCAACTAAACTAATGTAATATCTCTTGAGGACTTTTGCACTGAGATTCGAATAATCAACATATTAGATATTAGCTGCTAAAAGACATAACTCAGATAGTAAACGATATGACATGCTCAGAATTTTAAAAATATTTTTGTTACTCTTGATAGAAAGTAGCTACTTTCCATAGATTTGTCACGTATGGAAAGTGCCTCTTTTCCATACTAGATCGGAAAATTCAGCTGACAAATAGGGCCTTATAGTCGTACAAGATGGGAAAAAACATATGGAGTGCGGCAAAGATTTTTCCTTTGACTCACATATATTTATTATATGTATAGATATAGTCAACTCATTACATTACTCATTACCTATGACTCAATACCTGTCTCGAATATTATCCAGCTGATTGCACTAGGCTATCATTATTTTAGCTTATATCTGGGAATTCGCCCATCAAAATATGAATCTAAATAAAGCAGCTGATCACTTGTCTTGAATACTCTTGAATGTCTCACATATTATCCAGCCCATATGATGATCATGCCTTTCTATAAAGTGTAACAAAAAATATCGTACATTACACGGCTGTAAACTTTTTCCAGTTCTCGCATATTCACGTTTCTGCACTCGGCTTTCGCCTTATGCATAAACTATCATATGCTCGACCAGCAAAACGTTATTTTCTTGCCTAGTAACGTAATATACTATTTTGTAACACTTGATACATTTTGTCATGTATGGAAAGTGCCTCTTTTCTGTACTAGATCGGAAAAATCAGCTGTCAAATAGGGCCTTATAAAGCCGTACAAGATAGGAAAAAACATATGGACCCAGTCAGCACTTAACGTATTTTTTACGTAAATTCTAGGTCCATATGTAAATGATAAATATCTAATGTAAAATTTATGTAATATTTACGTACAATATTCACGTAAGTAATAATTTATAAATTTGTTGTTAAACAATCTGGAATGCAAAATCGAATTAACAGTATATATTTATTGAATGCCCATTTCTATAATTGATCAATTCGAATTTTAAAAACAGAGATATGCTAATGTACATACTACGTATATTTTATGTAAAAAGTGTTTGCAAAATTCACATAAATTATACGTAAATTGTACAGATTATTTGCAAATATCCCTCCTCTATTCATCGATACAAACTCCAACTTCATTTTATATACCGGTACCCTAGCCCAGTCAAATTAGACAAAAATATGGTCATCAAGAGGAACAATAATTATTGATAGAAAAATTATTTTTTCACCAATAATTTTCTCTAACCTTGGGTAATAACCAAAAGTACCCAATGGTGGGGTTGAACTCATTGTTGGAGGGGGGTGGGAAGGTACAATTTTTCATTTTTTTATTATAATTCAGTATCGATAACTCAAAGAATTTTTTTCTTCTGTTGAAGCTGACAAAAGTCTCTACAAAAATGATCCTATGCATTTTTTTGGAAAAAGTCCCTTTCTGAAGTTTGAGGATGTGTATCGAGCTACAAAATATCGATCATTTTCACCAAGTAATTTATCGATACGCCAATATTGTTGCGAAAACGTGATGAGTAATATTATATGTATTGGTAAACTCTTTTAATTTATTTCATAACTATTCATTCTTCTATGATTCAAGGTTAGACTTGATATTTTCCAATAAAAGTAAATAATCAGAATTCCTTTAAATGTGATGTATAATAATCGATGCTCTATTAATCACCCAAGCAGCATTGAAATCATTTTAACATGTTTTAAAACTGTTTTGAACACTTTTGAAAGCAGTTTGCAATAAGTTCGGTGTTAAAATGGTTTTATAACTACTTTACAAACAGTTTTAAAACTGGTTTCATTCGACCCGGCAAACAGATTTTAAAACTGATGATAACAGCAGTTTTAAAACATTTTAAAACTAGTTTTTCGGACAAATTATAAAACTAATTTTATAATTTGTTTTAAAACTAATTTTTTTACATATTTCAAAACTTATGATATAACCAGTTTTACAAACTTTTAAAACTAGTTTTTCGGACAAATTATAAAACTAATTTTATAATTTGTTTTAAAACTACTTTTTTTACATATTTCAAAACTTATGATATAACCAGTTTTACAAACTTGTATTTAACATATTAAATGTGTTGAAATGTTTTAAAACTTATGTTACCATCAGTTTTGTAATAGTTCCATTCAAACTTGAAAATGATAATTGTATTTTAAATGTGTACTGTGAAAGCTTCTGCACTCACCATTTTCGTATTCTACATGCTAAAACAAGGAGAGATTTTTCTTAGAAAAAATTTAAATTTTGCCTTAGTTTTCATTTTATCCACCATTTTATATTTTGCGTAAAAGTTATTGTATCTAGTGATCGGCTTGAGATAACTTAGTGAATTTTTTTACAGATACTTCAATTAATGTACATTACATTAAAAAAATAGTAAATTTGATAAATTTTCATATTTTCTAAAATGGCGGCCAAATTAAATTTTTAAACCCAATTTAAATTGAAACAGTACATTTTATCGAAACCATTTTTGAGTAATGAAATGTTTAGATTTTCATTTTGAATAAAATGATACTTCATTTATGAAAATCCGTTAATAAATGATCAAGATATAACAAAAAAACTGATTATCAGAATTTTCATCCTGTTAATCAATAGAGGGCTATAAAATCTATAATTATTTCTCTAGTCATATTCCTGCCAAATAATAATTAGTGTGTGAAAAAAATGAGACAAATTTTCAATTAACAGAAATAAAATAAAATTTTCAAATCTAACATGACCATAATTTTCTCCCGTATGAAATCTACCTTGTCCTGAAAATTTGTTGAGATATTTCTATTTATAACTGAGATATTTAACAATAAAGTTGAAAATCCAGCTCCACGAGCAATGCTTAGGTGATTCTCTGTACATATACATTGACGCTTAGCAAGTTCGAGATTCAATTTGTGTATGCAAGGATATTTCTCTCAAACAACTATCTGTAACCTTGGATTCTATAGAGATTTAAGTATTCTCGAACATTAGTTGTGATGAAAATGTCAGAAATTCATTATTTTACCTTTTAAACTGAGATAAAAGTGTAATATTTTTTGAGCTATAAATAATGCATTTTGTAAATAGCGCCCATAGTTAATCGATCGTTTATTTGGTTGAGAATCAAAAGAAAATCATCGATGTTAAAATCATCAATCTTTTTCGCTTCCATCCATCGATATCACCGGTGTTGAAAAAACTTTATTGGAGAACATTGGTTCTGGTTGTATAATAGATAATAGGGATAAGCATTTGGATAGAAGAACAATTTTCGTACAAAAAACATTAAAAGTTAAAACACATTGAACAGTTGACATCGATATCGATATATCGATATAAATAGGTGATCGATAGCATAGCATAACCGTTGAGTGTTGGAGGGAATTTGTGTTTTCGTGTCTTGTCGCAAAGTAGAAACGTCCTTTCTACTCTGTGGTCTTGTCTTGTTTTTGAAGCTATTTAAGCTATTTGAAGATATTTTGATAGTTATTCGTTCTGAATTCATCTTTGCCCTCTGTCAGCATTATCACTACCTACAGGTAAGAATAATATTATTAAAATAATCAAATTGAAATTAACATGTAACTTTGCCTAGGCTATTCCCACTTGCATGTAACGATAATTTCCAAACACTGATTTTTAGTAAATAACTGTTTAGTTAGAGTTTGAGTTAGTTAGGCATGGTAGCTTATCAAATAAATGTGTTAGCCCAAGTTAGAAAGTCTATATTCTCAAATTAAATAGGCACTTTATGTTCTAACCTCTCATTATTGGTATTTCATACATAATTTATATATAATTATGTTTTATAGTTTATACAGTGGTGAGTTCATGTGAGTTTACTGATTTCAATATGTGTAGTTATATTATGATCCATGAATCATGAATTTCTTCTTTCAAGCAAATCGTCATGATCTGATAAAACAATGAATATTTCATGGTGCCAACTTCATACATTTCGATTTATTGTATCAACATGATTTGTACGTTATTCTAATTTGAATAAATGAATATGCATAATCACTGGGAAAGTTTTAGCTTTAATTGATGCTTGACTAGATTGATTATCCTGAAGTTGCCTATCAATTCCAAGCTAGCCTATATGAGTTCGCTTTGTTTGCAAAAGTTCGCTTTGTAAAAATACATTTGATGTGATTGCGTTATAGGCTAGGCTACCATAACCTCTCCACCTCAAATTCCTTATTCCCCAGCATTAAAATTTCGTCGACAGAGCAGACCATGAAAACGCTTATATAGTAGATGTGACCAATCTGTTGTTTTGTACTATTGTTGGGCATGATAAACTTTGAAATAACATGTGTTCAATTTGAGCTCAGTAATAATTATTCTATTAATACTTGTATTTAATTTCCAATCGTTCTAAATACATCCTCACATTAATTTAAATAATATGAGTTGCTAACGATATCATTCATGATTTGTTTGTATAGAATATAATAGGCTACTTGAACTGCATTAATTTACTACAGTTTTCTGTGCTGCTAATAGTGACTGTTTTATTTTTCAGTGTTCTCGCATCTTCTTTGAACAGAAATCTGATCTGGAAATTCAGAATAAATGGAGGAATATCGCCATGCATCGAGCTACTTGCACACTGGAGCAGAGCTGCTTCGATTGGATATTATGATGCCAGGTTAGTTGAATAATTTCTGTTGATCAGCATTTTTAGTTTGTGAAGCATGTTCAGTTTGTTGTATTCGGCTTGGATGAAATTTCTAGACTTGGAAATGAAGGCATAGGCAATTGTTGAGTTATGTTATGAAGGACGGATTCAAAGATCCAGAAGATTCAAAGATCCTCACACGTTAACCGAAGCTTATTGTGTGTCAATTGTTGAGTTAGGTTAGTTTTTCCTGTAGTGCTCATTATTTATTTGTGGTCTTGTCTAGTTTGTGGAGCATGATGTATTGCATGAATTTAACAAAATCATCTCTGGCATGCCCCCAATAACATTTGAATGGGTCTTGAAGTTAGTTTGCCACTTTGTCCTAACTTTTTGAATGCATCATAATGATTATCAAAGGCGGCAGTGTCCAAAATGGACCATGGTCAGCCAGTTGCCAGTTACTCCTCATTCTCATTGCTGTAATGTGCGGCTCCCCTCAACTGTCTACGATTGTCAATGGCTATCAGCAATCTAATATGGACCTAGGTCTAACAGCTAGTTGCCAGTTTCTCTTCATTAATGTACATGATCACTAATTTATCTAGGTGTAGCCCCGTGTGGTATCCCTTAACTATCTATGCTTGTAAAAAATGCTGTCTTAACAAATCGTTTGACATGTCACACTCACTAGGTGGGCCCAGGCCTACCAGCTGTATGAATTGCTTTCGTGTGTGTTTGTTTTACGTTGATTTTCTTAGGCGCTTGTAGCGTGAACACACGTTTGTAGATTAGATCAGGCGTGTATTTTGAGTGGAAATCATACAAAATTCGCCGGCTTTAAATCGAGCTATAATGTTATGGTAGTGTTCGCGATGTTCCATTGTGTCATACTCCTTTCCACAGCATGTTAGGGAGGTTCGTCATTATGGACTTGAGTAGAAATTCTTATTAATTAACAAAGGTTTTTAATGCTAAAAATGGTGAGATTAAGTCTGTTAAACAATGACATTTATTCAAATAACCTCGGATAACTTGATGTCTCAGGCTTATCTAAAATATGAAAATATTAAAGCATTAAGTCCAGTTTATTCCTAACCGGCCGATAATTGGTAGGTTTACCGTAATTATTCTGTTGATCTTCTGTGTCAAGTTGATTCTTGAATTGAAGGATTAATATTTCTTAATTTGCAGGCTTCTGTTTCCAACATGGTCGTGGCTTACTAAGTGAAATTATGCGGCTGTCAGATGAAGAGCAAAAATGGATTGTTTCTGTTGGAATTGAATTGAATTACATGAATGCTACCGCCGTCATTGCTGAATACTAATACGGCTGCTGCTACAAATAACTGTGAGTACACTTTTGTTATTTGTACCCTGTAGTTCGGAATCCACCTAAAACTGTAGGCGCAGCTGGCCCTCTCTTCCACAGGCTCGATACATCACTCAGCTATAGTGTTTAGGTCTAGGAAGTTTATTGAATTGTTTTGCTCATATTCAGCTGTGTATTGAATGTTCTTATGTATTTTGTTTATGTATGATCGAAGTTGTTCACATTGTCTTTTGTTTCCTCTGTATAGCAATAGAACATCATCTACGTATCTGTGCCAGTATATTTTTAAACAAAACATTCTCAATGAACAACTAAATTTTAAATCTCACAAACTTTTTGACCACATTTTACAAAAACTACAACACTTCTAACCAAAAAACTGACATGATGATCTAGGAGCCTCTGAAGATGGATCTCATAGATTCGAAAGTACTCGGCCAGATTAAGTGAGTTATTATACTTATTCTTAAC
The DNA here is from genome assembly GCA_948455865.1 of Conomelus anceps. Taxonomy (NCBI): domain Eukaryota; kingdom Metazoa; phylum Arthropoda; class Insecta; order Hemiptera; family Delphacidae; genus Conomelus; species Conomelus anceps. The sequence continues at coordinate 20,884,223 of OX418216.1, forward strand.
AAATATTTGACTGCAAGTCGTTAAATTTCACATGAAAAGTTACTATTAACAACGCAGTTCGTCCTGGACACACTTTTACTGACATCAGTACCAACCTACACATTCTACACATAAAATCTAAAGGACACGAACTCAACACCTTGGAACAATTTGAAATATACAAACACACCACACACAATAAACAAACCATTCTCAATGAACAACTAAATTTTAAATCTCACAAACTTTTTGACCACATTTTACAAAAACCACAACACTTCTAACCAAAAAACTGACATGATGATCTAGGAGCCTCTGAAGATGGATCTCATAGATTCGAAAGTACTCGGCCAGATTAAGTGAGTTATTATACTTATTCTTAACAAATATTTGACTGCAAGTCGTTAAATTTCACATGAAAATTTAATATTACCAACGCAGTTCGTCATGGAACAAGAAATCCAGGAGTTTATTATTCTATATAATAAAAGAGAGTGTGATTTTGTGTGTCGTTTATTTGTTAGCAAAATGCAAGCTTAGTTTTTGTGTCACATTTCAAAGAAACGGTAATGATTTCAAGTAGGTCACGTATCTGGATGAGTGAAATTTAAAAAAAAACACATAAATTAATAATCCGAGCCCCGTATTCTCAATTTACCCATTTCATGGGCGTCGCTATATTAGCCGTATTCGTCAAATAACGAAATAGGCCGCCATTTTCAAACGGTTCATTGTTATAGGCTAGTAGTAGTAATTGCTAGGCTTGTAGATATATTGAATTACAAAGATGCATGCCAAATTTAAAAATAATTGAGTGAGTTATCAAGGTTTTAGAGGATGTGGGAGAATACTCTTTGAATCTGCCGTCATTTTGAAATGAAGTGTGGTTGTGAAATGAAAAGTATGGTGCAGCCTCTTGTATATTTTAGCTATTAACACTTTGAACATATCGTTTGAATTTGAAAAGAAGTTGAGTTCTATTGAAGGAATATCCTATCTCTGAACTCTGTAAAATTATAGATTTGTTATGTAGACATCGAATTAGTCAATAAAACTTAACTTTATACAAGTTAAAAATATCAATTTCAATTCCTTTTTATGTATAACTAATTTATTTGGGGTTTTCAGCCCACTGGAGGAGGAAGATGAAAGCCAGGTTCCACAAGATTTAAATTGAAGATTCAAAAACCGATGTGGTTACACATTTATTCTTACACGTTTCTTCATGTTACAAAATTCCTATAATAAATTTTAAGAATTTATAACCTGTGTTTGTCTGTGAGTCGACCACCTATCACGCTGTATTTACTGTTAACAATGACACTGTATTTTCAAACTCTGTTAATGAATGAAGTTGAAATTACTTTCAAGAGCACTGATCAACTTTAAGTTATAAAAATTACCAGATTATATATAGGCCTATTTTAGTGTAACTATAAGTTCTAAAATATTTGTTGTATAGTAATATAAAAATGGAATTTGTGTTTATTGCGTAACTCAATGCTATTAAACAACTGAAACAATGTTAAAAAAACCGTCATAAATGTTGCCAGGCTGATTATAAAAAGTGGAGTGAACGAGTTTTTTTGGATGGGTTGTATAAAACATGATACTTTATTGTGTTGTACACACACACCCCCACCCAGAAACAATCTTGTTCACTCCACTTTCTCTACTCAATGTAATGGGTCACCAGTTTCTACACAACCACATTTATAAACTAAGGGCCGGTTGCTGAGTTCGTTTTATCTCTTGCATAGGCCAAAAACGTTTTTGGCTTAGCGCAAGAGATAAACCAGAACTCAGCAACCAGCCCTAAGTAAATTTCTTGTCAACTCCTTTTGAAATAAGTTTTAACATCAGTCTAAAACTGATTGTAAAACTGATGCACAAACTGCTGATGACTTGTTAAAATAAGTTTTAACATTAGTCCACAACTGATTGTAAAACTGTGTAAAACTGTTTTAAAAACTCATGGTGACTATTTTTAAAATAAGTTTTAACATCAGTCCACAACTGATAGTAAAACTGTGTAAAACTGTTTGAAAAACTCATGGTGACTCTTTTTAAAATGAGTTTTGACACAAGTGTACAACTGATTGTACAACTGTGTAAAATTACTTTTAAAACCATTTTAAAACTAGTTTTATTACGGAAGTGTTAACACTATAATAAGTTTAAAATCAGTTTAAAACTGATATTAAACAGTTTCAAAACTTGTTTTAGCTTATTGCCTTGCTGCTTGGGCAAGGCTCATGAACATCGATTAAAAAATTATTGATTGTTTCGTACATTGATACGTATCAAACTTTTTGGCGGTTGTTCGTTGTTCTCTCTGACTCTGTTAGGCACGCCGCACGTGAAGTTTTTGGTGGTTGTTTGTTGTTCTCTTTGTCTAGTGAAAATTTATATCCTTGAAATTATATCATTTTCATACAAATAAAACACAATTTGGAAACAATTCCAAGGATTACAAAAACAGGTTAGTACAACTTTGAATTTAATTTATTGAGTGTTCAGGTTAACCACTTTATCTTTCTTAAAGAAATTACGTACATTAATCAGAAATTTGAGATAAAATTTTATGTATATACTACATAAATCATACATATGTATGGACCTCAAATTTACGTATCATTTATAAAGAAACTATGTACATTAATCAGAAATTTGAGATAAAATTTTATGTATATACTACATAAATCATACATATGTATGGACCTCAAATTTACGTATCATTTATAAAGAAACTACGTACATTAATCAGAAATTTGAGATCAAATTTTATGTATATACTACATAAATCATACATATGTATAGACCTAGATTTTACATATCATTTACATAAAAAGAGGTGACATTTGTATGTAAAATGTATGTAAAATTTATGCTTCATGTATGTGAAATTTATGATTCATTCACATAAGACTTTTGTATAATATACGTAAATTATATGTGAATGTGCTGGCTGGGGAGTGTGGCAATAGTATATTATGTTACTAGGCTGGAAAGAGACGTTTTGCCAGTCGAGCATATGATAGTTTATGCATGAGGCGCAGCCGAGTGCAGAAACGTGAATATGCGAGAACCAGCAAAAGTTTACAGCCGTGTAATGTACGATATTTTTTGTTACACTTGATAGAAAGGCATGCTCCAATCAGCTAGATAATAATTATGCAAGACATTCAAAAGTATTCAAGACAATTATTGAATTAGCTGCTTTATTTAGATTCATACGATGATGGGCGATGATGATTCTTAATTTGATGGGCGAATTCCCATATTTATATAAACCATAATAATGATAGCCTAGTGCAATCAGCTGGATAATATTTGAGACAGGTTAGGCTGTAAACTTTTGCCGGTTCTTGCATATTCACGTTTCTGCACTCGGCTTTCCAGCCTAGTAACGTAATCTATGTATATATATAAATGAATGTCTGTCTATATGTTTGTATGCATCTCAATCTTCCAAAGAGAATCATTTTTCGAGTGAAGTTTTAAAGCAAATCTAAATTTTTAGTGTGAATTAACCTCAATGTTTTGGACAATATATAAATATTTGTGAAAAGAGCAGTCTCAGACTTTTGAGTTTTCACGTTCATTGTAATCTTGTCACAATCAATATATAAATAAACTTGGAGAGAGGAAATCAATCATTTGAAGATGTTTTTCAAGAATTTATTTTTCTATAAAACTCATTATAAAAAAGTTTGTACACAAAAAAAACTGTTCAATGAGAACACAAAATTGAAAATCACTAAAACTAATAATAATTAATTGACTAAGTTTTTTCATATTTGACTCAATTCGTGCTGAAATCAGACACGAATTCTCCAACGATTCTCATTTATGTGTTTCCCAATCAAATTCATGCTGTTTTTAAGCACCGATTGGACACTTATAGGAGGATCCAGCCTTACAGCAATATTCTCTTCCAGCAGAAAGATTTGAGTTTATCCAGGTATTGTTACAGTTCCTGATCCAGAGATAGGCCTGTAATAAAAGATATTATATGCATTAAATTATGAAAAAAATAATTTTGATACTGGTTATGAAATTTCCATTCTTTTCCCCCAACAGCACATGAAACCAGTTTTATGCCAGTATTTATGAACGTTCTTTCAGTTTATCTTTACTCGAGGGACTCTTCAAATGCCTCATCCTTACAGTGTGTTCTGCTTGAGAAAATTACATGAGATTGTATAGACTGAGAAAGCGGTCATGAAATTAAATGGGTCAATAGTTTTTTGAAACATTTTAGTAACTTAAAATCCATCATTATTTTGTCTTTATTATATTCTTAAGCTATTGATTTTTCTCATTATTAATATTATCATTACACTTTATTTTTAATTATAACATATTGGATATATAAAAATAAAGTACTGTAACTTTTTTACTTATTCATTCATCCATTACTAAACACAGTGGAGTAAATATAAAACAGGCACAGCCCACTACTGCTTTCTTTACAAATTTTCAACTAAAAATCCAAATTTTAAGTAATTTTATTGAAAAAATTTAATTATATATAGAAAATATTACATATTGTAGGTGAATTGAATTTTTGTCATACGGGAACCCACTGCTGACTCACAGGTCCGTTTTTATGTACGTTCTTTTACATATCGTGACTCGAGGGAATTTTGAAATACCTATAAAATACATCACATTTCAAGAGTCCCCCGAGTCAAGAGAGACTGAAAGAACGTTCATGAATACAGCCCTCATATTCTTGAATACAAAATTGGTATTACTTTGAAAGATATTCACTATTTATTAAATAGCTGAATGTTCCAAAGACAATTAGTTTGAAGATTACAATTAATTAGTCAATCAATTTATGTCAATCTAATATCAAAACTGACACTGTATTTCTATTTATTTAAAATATGATTTTTACCCACTTATACTGGAGGAATGCATTCCACTTATAATGGCTTCTCTTTCAAGTAGCATCCCGCCAATATAAGTGAGTGAAAATAATAATTTAAATAAATGCAGTGCCAGTTTTGATTCAAGATTATTCACTCATTAAGTATTTCGTCACGGAAAACATCACAGATATTTATATAATATGTATCCAATGATTTTCATGAATATCACTATCACAGCATGCATTTTTACAACATGATATCAGACCCGATTTCAGCGGTCCAATTCATATCATAAATAATGTTATTCAAAATATCATTTGAAATAATATATCTAGAGTAAATATATTTATATGAAATAATGTTCTAAAATAATGATGCTAATGGTGCCCTACTGTTCAGTTAGTAAGTATATGGGGTCTTATTCCCAAATGGGGGTGGTGATTGGTCATGCGGTGAGCGTGGTGTTCAAGTGATCGTGATGTTCAGTCACGACCGCTCAAGACTGCGCTTGGATGGGTGACCGTGCTTCAATGACTTGATGTTATAAGCTTTATTATCACTTACCCGGTGGTTCGGAACCCACCTAAAATTGTAGTTCCACCATGTTCCCCGTAACATGGCTCAAACGGCGAGGTGGAACTACCCGTAAGGGTCTCCCCACCATTAAAAGCCATACGCTTATTTTTTATTCCCAAATAATCTGGGCTTTCTATAATAATCATCTATCCAAATACTATATTATATTATAATAAAATATTGTAAAACGGTATTTTAAACTCTTACCCTTTCCTTGTAGCAGTCCCTGTCGATCGCTCCACAAATAATTGCAGGGCTGTTATGAAGATGTTTGGCCAGCTAAAATATAGATCATTTTTTCCATTATATTATTGACTACCTATCACAAACTACCTCACTCCTCGTTTGTGTAGTACGCTATTTAAACTCAAAAAGAACGTTGAGGTCTAAACAGTTAACTGCAGTTAAATCGGTTATTGTACTATATATATATAGTCTATACTTTTTGCTGACTATACATAAATTTTATTGACTAGTTTCGAGGTGTAATCGAAAAAATCACCTGGTTTAGATTGCATAAATTTATTATCAAAAATCTTAAAATTTTGTCTCCATGAAACTGTACGGTTCACAAGTAGTTCTCAATCTATTCATCACTGCATGTGCCATCCAGTCAGATAGCTAAGCTACGACTTTCTGGTTTCTCTTTGTAAAGGTGATCGATTGAGTTGACCAGCAAAAAATACTGTTCTCTGCTGAGAAACCCACCTAAAACTGTAGGTCCAACTCAGCAATCACCATCCTCCATTTCATTACCCACGCACAGGTCTCAGACCTATGTGGCTTCATCCTCCAAAAACAATATCGCATGTGATAGAACATTAGCAATATCAGAATTTATTAATTTCGAATTCCTTTAATTGCTAATTACTTTATACTGAAGACTTCCGCAATGGCGGATATTGACAACAGCATTGAACAGCTGATGGGAATCGATGAATGCTACTGTACAAAAATATCAGTCACCACCGGGAATCGAACCACGGACCTCTCAATTGCCGGTTGTGGTGACTGATATTTTTGTACAGTAGCATTCATCGATTCCCATCAGCTGTTCAATGCTGTTGTCAATATCCGCCATTGCGGAAGTCTTCAGTATAAAGTAATAGCAATTAAAGGAATTCGAAATTAATAAATTCTGTTTATGTATATTTGTCAGTTTATTCAATTGTCAGTCACTTCAAACTAAATTAGCAATATCGCTATCATGCAAAGTTCTTAGTGCAGTGACAATGAAACAACTGACATGGGCTACATATCACACAAGAATACATAATAAAGTTGGCAATAAAACAAAATTATTCTATAAATGTGATCTTGATCACTATTCACGACTGTGTAGTCAAATATTGGATTAAATTGTTTTGTATTTACTAAACAGGTGGCTATTTCAGACCGCGTTGGTCCATCATCGGTATTACCAGGGGATGACAGGGTGTGCCCCCCCCCTCACAATAAGATATGCTTAAAATGAGTAAAATACGTGTAATTATATTAATATCATTATATTGAACTAACTTGGCTTAGCGTAGTTGATTGGGGCGTCGCAACTTTAGCTTGCTGTCGTTTAAGTTTAAGCGATCGTGGGTTCGAATGCCGCTCCTCCGTCTGGCATCTATGTGTAATCATTAACCTCATTACCCACTCACAAGTCTCGGACTTATGTGGGCATCATCAGCAATAAAAAACTCTCTTTATTGTAGTATCATATTAACTGAATAACAGAAGGCTATAATAAGGTGCATAACACAACCCAACTTTAAGCAATTTGGACAAATCTAAAAAAAATCCTGTTTGTCCCCTCCGCCTTGGTTGAACTGAAATGACGGCTAGGTACTCCATCGAAGTTTTATCACCGCTATTTAAAATTAAAATGTATAAAGAAGTCTAATTTTTTTTTTAAACTGATTTCTCCATTTTCTTCTTAAACTCAGATACTCAGTGCACAATAAACTAGGCTCAAGATAAATAAAATTAATTTAAATTAGAATTGGAAATTCTCTATTATTTGGTGAATTTAAGAATGTAGACTGATGAGTCTTCTCCACTGAACCTTACTCATTTTTTTAATAATAAATTATTGAAATAAAATTTTAAAAACTAATATTTGATTAATAACTCACCACATCCAGACACTTATTGATACATTGTTTGTTGCCAACTGTACTACATGGAAAAACGTCTTCATACTCGTGCATTAGAACAGGATTGCCAATTGGTTGTGAGTGAGAGCCACGTGTGAATTGACCCGAGAGGAACACGCCACAGGTGCAGGGAACTGGTGATGATTTGTGAATGTCGTTCGATGATTTGGAGGCTGTAGGTTGGTGAACTGCAACAGTTTTTGAAGAGCTACCAGTCGTGATCTGTGGCTGTGAAACATGGTTCTCTTTTGGGTCCGCTGTTTTTTTTATTGTCTCATCGGAAAGGCTGAAAAGAGTTTTATTGTTATTCTTATATTATGTTAGGGATATCAAGGTTTAGTAATATGTAGTATCTTTCATCTATTGTCAACGTTTTGTCTTTGTTTGTGGATTTAGTGTTGCATTTGGGTATTCAATTTCCCAGACTCAGTCATTCCCTTGATACAACAAACTCATTTTACTTATCTCACATACTCTACCGTAGTCTTCCTTGGGATATCTTACAAACCGAGGGTGCCAGCATTGCTGTCTTCAAGCGTAGATTGGGGGCGTGGTTGCTCAGCATTGGACATGTAGCCTGCGAGGAGCTGATCAGGATACATATAGTCTAGTATTATCCTATTATCTAGTTATTTTTTTTCTGTTCTTATTTTCTGAATAGTTGCTGCTCTTTAAATTTTCCATGTTTTCTAATAGCTGCTGTTCTCTGTCTTTCATTCTTTTTTTTCCTTCTTGTTCTGCTGCTTAAACTTAGATTGCATTTAAAATAATGAATTATTATGAATGAACTTGTATAGTTTAAATTTTTTGCTTATATGAGTGACTTGAGTATATATGAAAATATATAATTTTTGAATATATTTTTATTGTGTATGATTTGATTTCTATTATGTTAAAAAAAGTTATCATGCCATGACAATACAGTCATGAACTATTATAAAAACTACCCTCCTCACACACAGACATGAGTCTAGGTGAGGAGTATATTCATAGTTTGTTGTTTTTTCTCACTTGTATCTTGTTTTTTTTTTGAGAATAATAAATATATTTCATTTCACATCTTTAGATCTTGTCATAATAATTGATAAAAAATGTTGCATAATTTCATCCTGGGAATTTGTCCTGCGACAAGCTGCAAGATTGGATGCCAAAAACCTGATTTTCACAGCTTACCATAGTCTTTTACTGTCACATGTAAGGCATGCTTTCTTAGTTTGGATTAATTCATCAAAACAAAATTTTGATAGGGTGTTCAAGATTGAAAAAACTTCTAGGAATATGGAAAAAGCAGACTGGATTCATGTAGGCCTTTGTTCGAGAGACTTGGTCTCCTAACTGCACCTTTTGCTTGTATGTGTATGAAGTTGTATGTAAACAAGAGCAATACTGCCCTCAATCTTGATGTACCTCACATGATTATAATTCATAAAGCCGAAGTGATCATCACTAATTTAGTGTATTGCAATAGTAGATTATAAGAACAAACCCCTTGTTACATGTTAGGAAATTCTTTAACAATCATCTGCGTCATGAGAATATAAAAAAATCTAGAAATTATTCAGTCTATAATGTCTTTTTATGGTGTACGAAAGCTTCTTTCAGATTAAAACTAGGCTTCACCTTAACTGTTTGAAACTTTGAATTATTCATTTCAAGAATACAATAATGCATAGATAAAACATGTGCAGCCTACTTACTACTGCTCTATTCGCAAATTTTGAGTTCAATTTTATCAAAAAGAGATTATCATTGATTTTTCACAACCTCTCATCCATTAAACGATCTAAATTCAGTTACAAAATTTAAACTACTTGACATGTTTGAGAGAAAGTTGAAAATGTTTACTTTTTTGACAGTAAAGCTGTCATATTATTCCTTAACTAACTGGAAACAATTATTTTTTTAAATCCTTCCTTGCCTGGTTTAAATTCAATGCCATTTGCTGAGTAATGTAGCTGTTGTCATTGACAGCTGTAGCGGAGGTCTAAGAAAGTGAACTTTTTTCAATTATTGAAAATAATTAGTTTCTTATAAAGTACATAAATAGTAGTTTATAAAAACTACAAACCACAAGTTTAAAGCATTGAAAACATTATTTTCAAAATTAATTAAATTACCGTACTTGGTTAATATTTATTGAATATTTTTTATTATTCAACAGCAACTTACACTAACAGTACATAATTACCATAAAAAGTGATTAAAAAAAAATGGCAACATTCCCTAATAATTAGTAAAAACTATAAAATCTTTATAAAAGTTGATATATAACTGTTCTACTTTCTCTCATGCACGATTTGCTTTTATTGTGGATGAAAAACCTTCACATTCCCATAAATGAATGCTAGAACATTCCAATTTAAATTCAATATCAACAGTAGAATAATCTCACCTTGGCACAATGTAGAAAGTAAGGAGTAGAATCACAAGCTTAAGTGAAGATGTCATTTTTATCGCAAAATTTCTTCCTGAAAATGACCAAAATTTCGATTAACATATAAAATTCAACTCCAACATAAATTCGAATGTATTTCAGTCTTGATGAATAAATAGATGAATATTTCTTGGATAATAATTGACCTCAGTCTTGCATTGTAAAAATCCTTTTCTTTTAATGGCTTTTTTCAGTTTTGGATCAATTCAATCGCCTCCCCAGTTATAAGTAGTACTGTATTACAATGCAAGAAGCGGAGGTAATTATCACTTGGTGAGGCACAATAGTAGCTTAATTTAAACAAACCTCTAGTTATATTGGTAGGAAACTACACGCTACCGCAGTTCTTATAGTCTTAAAAATACAGAAATATTAAAAAAAACAATCGAAAAAAATTTAGTTGATAAAGCTTTTTATAGTGTTCAAGAGCTCCTTCCGCATCAAAATTAAGCTTCACCTCAACTAATGGATGGTAACTAGTGTATAAGATTGTATAACTATTGATTTGACTTATTTTATACTCCTTAACTGGACTCTCCAAGACGAGATCTACAAAAAAAATATATCGCTCCCCCGAGCTTATACTCTTTTATTATATCTTCATATGTACCATCCAACACAGGCTATCGGGATGCAAACCTTTTTATTAGTTGTAGGAGATTTTTATTATGTGAGAAGTATTTTGTACTTCTGACTAATAAAAATTATTCATTTATTTATAGTTTGATGCAATTTTTTGGAAATCTATCCACATTAACTTTCATCAAAAATTATTTTCATCAATTATCAATGTGTGATTAACAAATAATAAATTGAAACTTGAACTAGAGCTTTTGTGTAAATTCAAGCTACTTGAATAATTTCTTTCGGATTTCTAAAACTATTCTTAATATTTTTTTAAATAAATATTCCTCATTCGAATAAAAAGTACATGAGTTATAGTAGAATCAGAATAACGTAATAATGAATAATTCCAATATCGAAATTTTATTTATTTATGGTAACTTAACTAGTGTTTGTATTTGAGAGTTATAGTCGATATTTTACAGTATTGTTACAAAGTTATAAACTCAATTACAATGATTCAGGAATTGTTTGAACAGCTTTATACTCCAAGTCATGAGTCTCCACGGAGAGAAATCTTTTAAAAATTCTGTTTGTCACGGCTTATCTTTCTTACTCTCAACTCTCAATTCTCTACTCTCAAAAAAATTACTATCAATATTGCAGAAAAAAATTCAAATAATCACGGATAACTAAAATAATTACTGAAAACTACAACACAGATCAGAACCCTCTATGATTCACAACACAAATAATTATAAATAATTATTAAAAAATCAGAAGTCAGGAGTCTATATGAAAAAAATATTTGAACATTTCTGAGGTAAAAAAAAATACTATTTATACAGGCCTATAATACCCTACAAACAAACGTTTTCTACTAATTACAAAAAAAAGCAAAACAAATAATTATAAATAACTCAAATAATTTGAAAAATACAACAAAGAGATCAGAAAACCCCCTATGATTCACAGCACAAATGATTATGAATAACTCAAATAATTATCGTACTAAGATTAATAATTAAAAAACTACAAAAATAGAGCACACTCACCTTCAATTACAGAATATCTAAATTCTCCAACCCAGAGCTGGCAACAGACTAATCTATTTACCCTACACCTTTGAACTGAGATCTCTGTAAACTCCAAATTTGTCGTTCAAACTCTGAAATAACTAGGTCGCAATTATGTCGATGAATCAAAACAAACGTTTCATAATTAATTTCTCAATTTAAAAATACAATTCACAATAACAATAAACAATACATTGAATTAACGACCTTCTAGAATTACGAATTTCGACCTTTAGTGAAAAATCAATAATCAGCGAGAAATAATAATGCTGATTCAAATTTGTATTGATATGTCCTTTCTCGTAGAATTGATATGTTTACCGTTTGAATGAATACTAATACCTATTTTCATCAAAATAATTTTCAAATGAATTAATAAAATTATCAATTATGGCACATAATTCAATTAATTACAATGTTTTTTCTGTGCCATTGAATTCTACATATACGCTATTCTATTGCATCATATTCATTGTAGAATTTTTTCTAATGTTTTCTGTGGCTTGTGAATGGCATATGTTTCATTTTTATTTCAACCAGAAGCTAGAACTTTCAGTTAGAATGAAAATAAAACATACATAGAACAATAGGACAATAGAAAAAATCCTAAACTGGAAATTATATATTGCCGTGACTCTTTTATGCTTGAAATGGTACTTTAAAATACTTCTGAAAGAAATTCAACAATTCTCAGCTCTAGCAGATCTAAGCTAGTTCCATTTGTTTGACCAGCTTTAGCAGGTCTATCCATTGTTTAAATGCAATATATACGATATTTTCATGCTGATTCATATTCAGAGGTGGTAAGCATTTAAAGACTTTATTATATCATTAGAATACTGGCAATAGATTGATAACATTCACCTTTCACAGCTATATAATGTTTCAGCTCATTATTCCACCTGTTTATACAATTTCCAGCAGGGTCTAAATTACAGCAATACAACATGAACAGCGTTTATAGAACCATAGCCTATTACGACTGCAGATGACTCTTCAGACCTCTACGTTGTGTTGTAGTGTAAAGAGCGTACTACACAAACGAGGAGTGATTGTGTGATTACTTTCCTCACTGAGCTTACAGTTTTGTATCAGTAAACAAATTACCACCGGAACAAATTCCCAAATTCCCACCGGAACAAATTACTGAATAAAAAATTAAATGCGTATGGCTTTCATTGGTGGGGAGATCCTTACAGGTAGTTCCATCTCGCCGCTTGAGAGGGCCCAGGAGAGCATTGCTTATCTAGTTAGATTGAACAGATACCTGCTGCGGCTCACGGCTATCACTTCTCTAACTGTAAATAATACTACTTACTGCATAAATGCTATATGTTCAAAAATTTTCTTGGAAATGATGTGGAGATGTTATGGGCAATGAAACCTTTTTCATACCTTTGATAATAGGCTACTAGCGAAACCAATTTAAGCCAATTTTGTAATATGCTTGTTCAGTCTCAGAAGGCTCTAACACTGTATAAATACTATATATAAAATAAATAATTTATTATTAATAAATAATTTGATATAGTAAGTATTAGAGCACCTAACCTCAACAAAACATAACCCCTGGCGGCAGGCTGATGAAGCTTCTCTTTACAAGTGAAATGCATCCCTTCAGTATCTCCAGTATAAGTGAGTAAAAATCACAATTTAAATAGAAATGTAGTGTAAGTCTTGATATTGGATTGTTCAAGAAGTAGATATCACTTAAACAATCTACTTTTAAAACTGAGTGGTTTCTCATCTTATGATGTTGAAAAAAGACAGAGATCCATACTTTATTAGCTCTATGTGATTTAAGGTCATTACATCTGTTTATTCAGCTTCCAGCAATGCCTATGAATTACTGTACGAATGCCACATTCAATAATTCACCATGAAGAAGCAATGATTGAATAACTTTCAATTGAGATTACCATCTATTTGAATTTCATCAGACCACTGTATTAGACCACGTTGTCTATGCTTTCGCTTTAACCAGAAACCATCTTTTCTATCTCCTATATAAACTACTATTTTATGAATAAGTCTGATTGAATGAGATGGAAAGCATTACAAACACAAACAACACAGAATAAGTCAGACTTGAAAAACTTCAAAATTGTTTATTGTTCTTTGATAGATATTACATCTGATCATTACATATTATAAATAGCTTCTTTAGAAGGAAGCCTTAAAATTAAACCATCACATAGATCACAGCTCGACAATTCTCATCTGAAATTACTGAGATTACCATTACTTTTGAAAATATATGTCAATTAAGTTACTGTTCTTAAGAATTCATTTATTCATTTCACATAGAAGGTTAAAAACCCTAAAACCCTCTAATATTGTACCACTGAACTTGAATCACTTCTCTGACATTAGTATTCATGAACGTTCCTTCTGAGTCCCTCTCCTTAAGGGATTCTTGAAATGCATTTAGAACAGAGGCGTTTCAAGAGTTCCTCGAGTCAAGAACCACAAAGAAACATTCATAAATACGGGTCATAATCTTGGAATAATACCCCCTTCTGATGATATTGAGGATAACCTTGAAATACTCTTTTGACATTGAAACACCCTTCAAATCATCTGTTTTTCTTGGCATTTTCAGCTGATTCATCGTGACAACAGTACAATTGTTAAAAAGGCGAGTAGAGCTGACAGAGTTGAAAGTGAATGAGTGTTTGCCGAATTCTGAGTTCTTGATTGGGAATTTTCGTCGTCTTCTTTCACTTCTCCATCAGTTAGAACAACAGCTGATTTGGGACGCATGAGCAGGAGTTGTGCTGGCTTGTTGCGGTCTGCCCTTGAGTTGACTTTGATTCTGCAAAAAATCATAAAATTTCTTATCAAAATCTGCCATAAAAATTTATTATTAAAATTCAATATTAAAAACTCTTTTGAACTGTTTCAGTGTAGCATTTCAAGTGAACTTACAAAGTAATAGCCTTTAAGTGGAACCATTTTATTTTTTGGGATTGAAGCTACAAACTCCTGGGCCCTCTTTGTAAGAGTGACCATTTGGATTGGATTGATACTTTGTTATCTGCTGTAAAATCACTTCCCGGTAGTTCGGAGCCCACCTAGAAGAGTGTAGGCCCAACACCTAACTTAACAATCACTATTATCCAAATATTATCCATGGTCTGACGCCAATGTGAGCTTCATTCTCAAAAAAAAATTAATTAGCAAAATGCAATATTGAATTTTTTTTAATTGTAATTTTCAATAAATACCTCTCTCTTTTTCGGTTACAAAGCAAAGAAAATAACAATAATAATAAGGATGTCTGGTTACAGGAAAAAGCTTAGCAACTGTCCCTATCAGCATAAGTTACAACAAAAAAAGTTATACAATTGGAGTTCCAAAAAAAAATGTCAGCAAACCTCAATCAGCTGGATATATCAGAAAGTGCAAAACATGGAATGCAGAACGCAGTATTGCTCAATACGGTATCAACAGTTAAGGCATTTCTCAAGGTAGCAGTTTAAAACAAAGATCAGCAAAGTTTTGCCAATGGCGTACTTAGATTGTTGAATTCACATTTTTTATAATGATTAAAAATTAATAGCAAATTAATACATTTTTATTTTAATTCAATATCAATTTTTTTCAGTTCAATAACAATTTTTTTTTTCAATTCAATATCAAAACTAACATTGCATTTCTATTTCAATTGTGTTATTTACTCACTTATACTGGAGGGATGCATTTCACTTCCAAAGAGAAGCTTCATTAGCCTACAACCATTTTTTTCGAGTGTTTATTGATAAGGGTAACTCTTCTATGTATAAAATTAGAGTATTTATTGATAAAACACATGAACCACTCACCCAGTATCAGGTATGGAGTTGACACTAGGCACCATAACAGACAAATAGTCAGGCAGATCTCTGATGGTCTCTCCCACTGCCACAGTCTCCCCTTCACTCCCCAAATTCATAATCACGATAATGGTGTCTTCTCCTTTCAGACGTCTCACGAACGAAAAGACCCACGGTGAAATCACGTGAGTTTCGAGACTTCCGCGCTGGATTGTGGGATGGTGTCTGAGTTTGGCCAGCTTCTTGTAGACCTGGTAATGGCTGTATTTGGCGTCTTTCTGCGCCTGAAGATTGCTGTTCCAGAAGGATGGGTTGATTGGTTGCCAGGCTTTCTTCTGTTTTGTGAAACCTGTGTAGGTGTGTAATAGAATATATTAAACATTTGAATAAGATTGATATTAATCTAATATTTTCGAGAAAAATGATGAGATAATTCATATTCTTCTGGTTATTTATCAATAGAAACATCATAAGTTAGTTTGATAAACTGATAAAACAGAATTTATTAATTTCAAATTCCTCAAAGTACTATTAATTCATATATTATAAGTAATATATCAAGTAATTAAGCTATTCAATGCTGTTGTCAATATCCGTCATTGCGAATGTCTTCAGTATGAATTAATAGCATTAACCTTTTTAAGTGAATTCAACGACTTGCAGTCAAATTTTCATTAAGAATAAGTAGAATTTACTTACTCTGTAGGCCGAACGTTTTCGAGGTATTGAATCTCATCATCAAGGCTTAATATTAACAACGCAGTTCGTCATGGGACAAGAAATCCAGGAAATTAATAGCACTTTGTAGAATTCAAAATTAGAAATAGATTCATCAATAGAAACAATTTAATATACAATCGATATTTTTATTGTACTTGAAAAGAAATTGAAAATCATAAAAATTTTCAGGCACATGAAACATTGAGCCCCAAGTGGAGCTTGGTACCCTGATATTTAATATTATATTATGGTGTTGAAGATCCATCTTTTTTCCACTAATATATCATAAAAACTTGAAAATTACAGACTTTGGGTCGTCTGACGACGCTCTTGACAACAGAGTGAAACGGCCGTCACGCCATAACGTTAATTTCCACTTAAAAATGTTTTTTTAATGTTTATTAATATCATATTATTGAATTAGTGCTGATTAATAACAAAGTTTCAACTTTGAATAGATATTGGGGATGTCTAAATATCTACTATGATTATAAATCCTCAAAAAGAAAAATACTGGGTTTACCCTTGCCTACTGTAGTAAATTTAGATTAATTCTATGAAATGAATCAAACTATATCTGACCAGCGTTATCAGTTGAATCCCACAAGAACGGCCCACGTTGCGGGTCGCGATTGATCTCTGAGCCAGGCCCATTGTTATTGGGGTCCACATACTGGTCGGGCCTCACCATTGTGTTGGTCTGGCCGATCTCCTCACCCTGGTAGGTGATCACGGTACCAGGCAACAGCATGGTGAAAGTGGCCATCATGTCAACCATCTCCTCACCCATCCTGGTAGCCACGCGGTAGTTGTCGTGGTTGCCAATCTAAAAAGAAAAAATTTAGATCGAAATCAAAATGCATAAATGAACTGAGAAAACGATTAAAATATAGATTTAATCGAGTGATTAGTGTTTGAAAGAAGACTGCAGCACATTTTATTAGTTCAGTATTTATTAAGTTCCAAACACAATCGGGAATACATTATTTTTCCGAATTACAACTCTGAACTGACATCCACACGCTAATGGTTGATTACCTATATAATCGATATTTTCATCGATGTAACGTATTACCATTAGAGTAGGGATTTTTTGAAGATTTACTTTTTAAGACGCCGGTTTTGGACAAAACAAATCAAAATTTATGTACAACATTACCATTCTTATTCACTAGTTATACCACAATTACAATTTTGATTAGGTGAGGTGAGGCTAAATTTTCATCGGAACACTTGTACAATATAAAATGTTTCATCAACTAAATAATCTCTTAATTTTTTTTATTAGCCTAATATTTCGATGTATTCAAGACTTTTTAAAAACTGTGGTAGCTTGTTATAGAATTCCCCACCGATATACATCTTAGTTTTCATTTGAATAAACGACCATTGTGACTCACCCAGTGATAATCTTCTCGGCTTTGTGTATTATTGTTATTATTATGTATGTTGAGATATTGGTTTAGGCTATATCATTCTTTTTTAAAGAATACTAAATAGGCTCACATCGTATTAGATTACTTTAATCAATAAAATTTACAATTTAGCAAACGGCTGCATAAATAATACACTATTATTAAAATCAAAAAGCTATTAAATTAAAAGCTATTATGAAATCATGGAAGCCTTCTCATTTACCGGTGACAAATATGCAGAAACAGAATTTATTAATTATCTACTTCAAACACCGCAAAGTGCTATTACTTACATTACATTACAGTTACTGTACTTCAAACTTACTTGTGAGGTACGAGCCAATAAGGCCAAGTTTAAAATGAGTGCTGCTGTGCAGACGAATCACTATAGTCTAGTGGTTTAGGCGCCCGACCCGCAATTGGGAGGTCCGCGGTTCGATTCCCGGTGGTGACTGATATTTGTGTACACTACTATTAAGCGATTTCCATCAGCTATTCAATGCTGTTATCAATATCCGCCATTTCGGAACTCTTCATCATAAATTAATAGCACTTTGAGGAACTCGAACTCGAAATTAATAGATAACAATTCATTTACATCAAAATTTGGGCCATTCTTAGAACACTTCAACTAATAGACTTGATATACTGATAAAACTTTCTTAGCTCAGTGAGGGGAGCATTCGAAAATCATCTCATTCTTCGTTTGCGTAGTTCGCTCTTTTAACCAAAACATGATGTTAAGCAATCTAATATCAAAACTGACACTGTATTTCTATTTAAATTATGACTTTTGCTCTCTTATACCGGAAATACCGGAGGGATGCATTTCGATCACTTCTAAAGAGAAGCTTCATCAGTCTAGAAGTGGAATGCATCCCTCCAGTATAAGTGAGTAAAAATCGTAATTTGATCAGAAATACAATGTCAGTTTTGTTATTAGATTGTTCATCAAGTTTTTCGTCATGGAAAACATCATAGATAATGTTAAGGACTGAAAAGTCGAAATCGGCTGAAGGGACTATACATACATAATATAGTGGACCGTACATACTTCACTATAAGAAACTATAGGCCTACATACTATATAATATTATATGCATACATAGCGGGTACGCAAATACTATGTGACTTTGTACACATGCAAGCAAGTTGCAGTAAGGAGACCAAGCCTACTTACTACATGGATCGAACCTATTTACTCTTTTCTTACACCTAACAGCTTTATTGGATCTTTTAAACACCCCTATATAATTATTGTTGATCTGACTTGACTTGACTTGTCTTATGATCCATAACCGAAGTTTTTAAGTCGTGAAAAATGAATCTGGGTTCCACAACATTATTTATTCTTTATTTTATTTAATATACAGTATATTTTATCAGAGCTCAAGGAAATCCCATGCCCTCTCAACACAAAATTTTTACTATATTAATATGTGGGAAAAAATATGAAAGAAAGTCATTACCATACATTAGATGGAGAAAAAAAATTAAAAAAAATTGTAAAAATAACAAGAATTATAAGGTGATAATGATGATTAAGCCAATGATGATGATGATGATGATGATGATGATGATGATGATCAAAGACAGAATATGAAGACGAGGAAGCTGATGGTGATAGGTTAAATAGCTTGAGCATTTCTTGATTTTAAAAAGAACGTCACATGAACAAGCATGTAATCATCGAGGAATTGAATCTAACATTAGCCATCCAGCTTTTCTTTCTGAATCACACAATAAATTGCACTCCTATTCTCAGCTTATTCGTGAATCTCTCTGGTCTAACAGCGGTGAAAAGTAATTATGGGCAGTTCTGCACCTAGGCACAGAAAACAAGTTGAGTATCTTTTTAATACTTACAACCCAGTTAGGCCATTTTCCATCGGGCATATTGTCAATCCACATTTTGATGATCGATTCAAATGTGCTGGCATTGCTGGCAAAAGTCAGTTCAGTGATGGGGAAAAAGTTAAACGGCATATGGGCCACCGGCTGCTCTTCCGTGCCGTAATAGGACATTGTGTGCTCTATATCGGCGTACACCTCGGCCAACATCAATCTGGAAAAAGAAAAAAAGACAATAATTAATTTAAAAATAATTATTACATTAAGTTAATGTATAAATTATTTTTCATTTTACAAGAATACCTATAAATACAGACGAATAGTAGGATATTTTGTGTGCTGTGTATCAGCGTACAACTCAGAACTCAGCCAACAGTAGTATGATTGAAAAATAGCAATAAATTTTGTTTCCATAATAATTTCATAAAAACAGGGGAATTGAATATAATTGAATGAAAAAGGCCTTTTGTAGTTTGAAATGTATAAGAGCTCTTATTACTTATTGTAATACACAGTAACACAATCGTCAACATTCTATTCTTTGTGCTGACTGTAATTAATTTTTTTATTACAGAAACCACAAAACCACAATGACGTAACCAAAGCCAACACTGACGATCAAAAATGCCGTTGAAAATGAATCGTTACAATTCTAAAACGTTTCAGCCTAGGTGAGTAAGTTAGTTTGAAGTAACTGACAATTTAACAAACTGACAAATCTACAGAAACAGAATTTATTAATAGCACTTTGAGGAATTCAAAATTAATAAATTCTGTTTATTACTGTATTCAAAAGTTTATGTGTGATTATATGACAGCTTGTCAAGTGTTTCTCTTTGGGGTTTCAGTGAGGACTGTAAAAGTCTGTTCTTCTTTGTATTCCTATACTTTATAAGCTATGTCTATACCAGGAATGCTATGCAAACACACAAATAAAACAAAAGATTTGAACATTATCAAATTATAAGAATGAGAAAATTTAAACATTTCAATTAATTTCTAACCTTGTATGCTTTTCCTTAGCGTTCTGACGGTAGTTTTCGATGTATTTTCTCCATCTTTTAACGATTTCAAACGTTTCGGGAAGCTCGGATGTCATGTTGTGGTAGTAATTGTCATAAGTGTCTGGACCATTGGGGTCAATGATGATTTCATCCCTGAAATATTTGTCCTCCACCATGTATTTAAGTGCATCCATACGGAATCCATCCACACCCAGATCTAGCCAAAATTTCATCACAGCCTGTAGATTTGAAAATTTTATTAGAAAATCAATGAATAATCACTCCAAGTTTATTATCCTAAAACTATCACCATTCAAATTTATCTCTGTAGTCTCAAAAATGTATGTGTAAAGTAGATAATGCTCACTCAAGATTTTAAAGGAACTTCATGTACTTTAAAGCTCGTATTTATAAAAGTTCTTTCAGTGGCTCTTGACTTGAGGGAATCCTGAAATCCCTGTATTCTATTTGAAGACTTCCTCTAATCAAGAGGCACTGAAAGAACTTTTATAAATACGAGCTTGGAAGTACATGAAGTCCCTCTAAAATTCAGAGTAGGCATTATCTACTTTCCACATACATTTTTGAGACTACAAGTGTCTACATTCATAAATACGGCCCTTAATATTTTTACTTGATTTCAGTTTACTACTTACTTAAACATTGAAGTACTGTACCTCAATTTCGAACAATATAGCACAGTGAAAATTTGTGAAGAATTTGGACTTTGTCTGTTGCATCTTTGCATTCATTGTTATATTTTGTCCTAATAAAATAATATTCAAATTCAGGTGTAGCTTTTAATTAAAAAGAATGCTGCAAAATCACATTATTTTTCACAATGATTTTCAGTTATAATTTTCTAACTTTGATGTCTATTCAACATCAGTTAGTTTTCTAGCCTTCTACATTATTCAGATCAGGCCTTCATTGAGAAATATAATTGAACAAAAAATTTACTAAGATAATTATAATACCGGTACTTTATATTAGTAAAATATTTGAAAAATTGTATTGAAAAGAGCAGTTTTAAACCTGAAATGGAAAATGTCAATATTTTCTATTCATGTACTTATTCATTCATTTATTTATACAGACTCAAGTTATGCAATTTACGTGTAAGCAGCAGACTTAAGTTTAAAACTGCTCTTTTCAAACATTTTGTATAGGATAGCCTATATTCTGTGATGTTTTCCATGACAAAACACTTGATGAACAATCTAATATCCATATACTGACACTGTTTTTTTTTCTATTTAAATTGAGATTTCCAATGGAGGTATCTCCAGTGAGTGAAAATCATATTAACTAGGAATACTGTGTCAGTTTTGATATCAGATTAGCCTATATTGTCCAAACCATTATTGACGTTGTTTCATACTAAAACTTCATATTCACAGAAAAACTTTACTAGAAAACGGAATAAAATGATTCTATTTTACTGACAATGATATTACAGTATTTTGAATTTTATCTATTTCAACCAGAATTTTCTCATAGATCTGTTAACATTTTATACTAGCTTTACATAGTAAGCAATCATTTACTTTAGTGGAGGCCATATATTTCACATAAAGGTAGGCCTACCTCATTCAACTCATAATAATAGGAATACTAAACTTTTATCACACAACAATACATCTTTCAAACTCAACCTCTTCTCTAGAATAACTCTAATCTCATCATTATTAAATAATGAAAAATATGAAACATAAATTTTATGTTTGAATAATAACAGATATAAAATCCGCCCAACATTTTATTTCAAAGTGTCATTTGCGTTATACATCCTCACAATTCGTCTTGATTTTTTCTTCTTTGAAACCATTAATTATGAGTTATAAGCTATAAGCTTAAGTGGGTTCGAAACCCACTTAAAACAGTAGGTCCACCATGTTCCCCATAACATGGTCAAACGGCGAGGTGGAACTACCCGTAAGGGTCTCCCCACCAATAAAAGCCATACGCTTACTATTATTATGAGTAATCTGATTGAAAAGATTATTTTGACAAATAAGGGCAAATTTATTCAGTCCCAGCTGAAGCATTGTGGTTCAATGTGGAGTTGAATTATGACAAAATAATTGTCAAAACATCAGCGGTTTATAATGAGTGATGAAATTAGATTTGTTATATTAGTAGTGAGCCTATACTATACCTCCATGGCAGCAATGACAGCCTCATTTCTGTAATTGAGGTCAGGCTGTTTCTTGTGAAAATTATGGTAATAGTATTGTCCTCTCTCTTCGTTCCATTCCCATGCACTTCCAGTACCGAATAGATTTTGCTAAAAAAATAAAACAAACCAAAATTAAAAAAAAAAAACAAACGAGGAGTGAGGTAAGTTGCGATTACTTTCCGCACTGAGCTAGCAGAGTTGTATCTATGCCAAGCCCACCGAAACAAATTCTGAAGTCTAACAGTCCACTCCCACAGGGTCTGGCTGCACAGGTGAGTGTGTACACCATGTAGCACAACTCTCAGCCACTTCCTGCATCCAAACCATCATTGAACAGAGTCGTTTGGAAAGCAACATAATTAATGTAGCTTTTTTGTATCTGAGATGAATGAAGCTCACCTCAAGTTACTAGATTGTGAAGTTACTAGAAATTTGAGTCTCTTTAGCGGCTTATAGACCTCCAATATTAGAGGACTAAACGATGTTCAGCTTTAGGTGATTCGGAACTCACCTAAAACTGAATGTTCACTATTTATAACACCATTGTATCGCAATAATTCACGTCATTACTTATGCGCGAATCTCATAATCAAGTTGGCTTCTTCAAAACAAAAATAAACAAATAACTTAAAAAATATAAATCCTATGACGTGATACTGAATAGGCTGAATTTTTTATTGCTGATGATGCCCACATGATTCCAAAACTTGTGCGTGGGTAATGAGGTGAATGATAACACATAGGTGCCAGACGGAGGAGCGGGATTCGAACTCATGACTGCTTGAGCGACAAGCCGGAGTTGCGACGCCCCAACCAACTGCGCTAAGCGCCCCGCCGATTTTTCGGGGCTTTTTTAGTTAGCTTTATACCATCAAATATATTGTAATTAATAGCAATTTTTTTTCTCTTCTATTTCATAAGTCCCTTATATCATTTATTTTTCTTTTTTACTTCTCTTTTTTGCTACAAAAATTTCATGAACTTTGTTTTATCATTAGCAAATCTTTTTTTTCTTTTAATTAATCTTTATACAATTTCAACTATAATTACTTTTAATGTACCGTTAATGTAATATATCTTTTTGGTTATATTTATTTGTGTTTGCCATGGGTCTTACTAGACCTGGCAACATAAGATGTACCGGTAATAAATAAATATCAAATAAGTTAGTTCGAAGTTACTGACAATTGAACAAACTGACAAATTTACTTGAACAGAATTTATTAATTTCGCATTCCTTTAATTGCTATCAGTTTATACTGAAGACTTCCGCAATGGCGGATATTGACAACAGTATTTAATAGCTGATGGAAATCGATGAATGCTATTGTAAGGCGCCCGACCGGCAATTGGGAGGTCCGTGGTACGATTCCCGGTGGTGACTGATATTTTTGTACAATAGCATTCATCGATTTCCATCAGCTATTAAATACTGTTGTCAATATCCGCCATTGCGGAAGTCTTCAGTATAAACTGATAGCAATTAAAGGAATTCGAAATTAATTTATTTTATTATAGGCACCTGCTGTAAAACCTCTTTCAGGTTTAGCGGGACCATTTTGTAATGTCTTTTTATGTAATAAAATTGATTGATTGATCGATTGATAAATTCTGTTTAAATATCAAATATCATGAATTCGAAACGAAGGATTCCAATAATTATTACAGAAGTATATTGAACTATGTTTAACTATGTTCAGCTATGTTTAACTGAATTCTACAATGAATATCTGTTCAAGTAAAAATATTAGATTCATCAAAAATGCATGAAACAATAATAAATCTCATTCAACAATAGAACAATTATTTTGCATTGTCATGATAAAATCTAATTTTTCGACCAATAAGTTACTCCTATCTTCAAAGTAATTCTACTCCTTTAGTGAAAAAATAAATAATTTCAAAAAACCAAAATTATCCACTATTATGCAACTCATGAATTAACAGATCTATTCCTAAATTAATTGGATCTCAGCTTGAATCATTGATGACTGTTGATTTTTCTAAATTTACTGATTTGATAAATGGAAAAAATATTAATAGTTCTACTGTATAGTTTTTTTCAATTGTAGACCTCAGATTTATCGTGTACAATTAATTGGCACTTGCATTCCTGCAAAATCTTGTCGGAGTCTCTACTTGTTAACTACAATAATTGTTATGTGTAAATAGTGTAATGTTTTCCATGTTGAAATACTTTATGAACAACCTCATTTCAAAACTGACATCGCATTTCTATTATAATTTTTTAATTATGATTTTTTCTCACTTGTACTGGAGGAATGCATTTCTCTTCTAAGATGATGCTTCATCAGCCTGAATGATATGGTGATGAGGATGATGAAGCTTTTCCTTAGAATCAAAATGCATTCCTCCATTTTAAGTAAAAATCATAATTTGATGAGAAATACGGTGTCAGTTTTGATATTAGAATGTGTAAATGCATATGCATTAGGTATTTGTTGTCAACACTAATTCCATCATCTTTAGTTGAGTTACAATTTTAATTCAACTGTATTTTCTTATTTATTTTATGGAAGACTGAAAATGGTGTTATGAGTATTAAAACGGATTTGTGTTCAACGATTAACATTTTTTTAATTGACAATATATTTCTTCTCGTTCCTCACAATAAGATGAAGAATTTTAACTTTTTTTTTTAAATTGGCAGATAGTCTGTTCATTTCCATTGATTCCACAATCAATTCTTTTCCTTTTTCATGAGAAAGAAACAAGAAATCCAAAAATAAAGAATTTCTGTACACAATTTTTCAAATTCCTATAAGTTGATGAATTACATAAAAATTTTCAATTTTTTAATTTCTATAAGTTAATATATTCCATTCAGGATCTACTTACCCAGTTATTGGGATAAGTCATACTTCCATCATCCAACTTACGGCCATCGCGCCAAACATAGTAATCGGTGTAAGGCTCGATTCTTTTGATTGATTTCTTGAACCACTCACATTCATCGCTTGAATGATTTGGTACAAAATCGTTAAGAACTTTCAGTCCTGAAAAATTTGAAAACGTCTCAAAATAATTATTACAGAAACAAATACAGAGATGTCTAGTAATGTATTGTAACTTTCAAAATAGAGACAAATAAATTGATACAGTAGACCTAGAGTGTTTCGGAAGGAAGCTACCATAATTATTGTACCAGCGTAAACCTCTCATCAAAATAAATTAATTTTTGTACGAACATAGGAAACTCTTTGTTGCATAACTAAAGATGGCAGAAGTTGGCCAATATCCCCATAAATATTTATTCAATTATTTACATGCTGAAGCTGACAGTAAACGAATTAAGAGCCTTGGTGACATACAATAAAGATCTGTGATGTTTTCCATGACGAAATAGTTGATAAACAATATAATATCAAAACTGACACTGAATTTCTATAAATTATGAGTTTTACTCACATACTGGAGGGATGCATTTCAATTCTCAAGAGAACGATGAATCTTCTCTTTAGATGAGTGAAATACATCCCTGCAGTATAAGTAAATGAAAATCATATATTAAATAGAAATACAGTGTGTTTTATTATTTTTTTTAGATTGTACAATAAAGACATACAATATGTAATAAATATACCCATTGAGAAAGATGAAGTGCCTTTATTCACTTGTAACATGGCCAGGTTTTATTCGAAATGAATTGGAAACTTTGAGAATTTTTTTAGATTTATTAAGCAAAATATGCTAAAATCAACAGTTAAAAACGTTTTTCAGTTTTAAGTGGTTGAATTTAATTTCAATAATAAAATAACCGGCTGTATTTACTGAAAAAGCTTTCAGAGATTCTAATCATGTAGAAAAATATTTAAACCCCCAACAATAAAAAACACACAGCCAGACTCCATAATAATATGAGATTTTTTTAACCAAAAAACTCTAAATATGCACAGTATTTATATTGTTATTATTATTTTCGAGTGATTTGATGTATTTCAAATTGAGCTCAATTTTATGAAGCTATAAGTTTACAAGTAATAGTTTAAAATAACTATCAATTGATCCCACAAAACCGAAAACTTTCAACTTTGAACACCAGTATTTCACAAAATAGTTGATGAAATGTTTTTTCTCATGCTAATATAGCCCTATACTAAAAACTTCGAAAAAATTATGTCCAATAACCCTGCGCACAGCCTTGAAATGATGTTTTTAATAGGATTCACCAGGAATAGTAGAGCTTTGTTTTAGTAGTAGTACAAACCTTTCCTTTTAGCTTTCTTTGTGAGGTCTTTACTCCACCAGAATGCAGTTAAGGCTTGTGTTTTATTGTAATAAAATTGAATTTTCAGAGTAATATTCTATACGGTAATTAAAGTCAGTGGCGGATTTACAGGGGGGGGCTTTCGGGCTGAAGCCCCCCCCCCCAAACCTCAAGAGTGTAAATTTTTTCCAATCAAACCTCCAGTTTGAAGCTCGTAAAATATTCATTATAGCAAGAATTACCTAATTCCACTACTAAGTCTTCAATTGTAACATTAGATCCCATATTTCTATAAGAGGAAAACTAATCGTCAGATAAAAACTTTAGAAAAACATCTCTTTTCACAGTGTGGAATTCACACAAAGTTTATCTATTAAAACTAGATGAAACATTAGTTCATTGAAAAATTTGTATCTTATTAAAGCTCCCACATTGATTTTCATTCTTAAAAATTGAATAATATGACCGTAAAACCGGAATAATACTAGGTCTATGTTCCTTGACAAACTGTTGAACACACCAGATTCAGCCATAATTCAATCAAAATTTTCCAATATACAGTACTTTAAATTTAAGTTAATTTTATCGCCGATACGGTTCAAAGCACTAGTAAAGCTATTTTTTATTTCCCAATCATATGAATAGTTATCGTTCGGGTATGATTGATTATGAAAAATTCAAAAGCTTTCACAATACTTGTTTTCAGTTCACCTCTACCCCCCCCCCCCCCTCATTATTAGCAAACCAGCCACCCCCAAAAACACATTTTCTGGATCCACCACTGATTAAAGAAGAGCGCAAGTAGTTTTTTAGGATTATGTGGAAATAGTAGAGTGATGTTCTAGCACAAACCTTTCTTTTTCGCTTTCTTTATGAGGTCTTTGAAGTCCTGTAGGGTTCCGAAGATAGGATCCACGTCTGTGTAATTGGCAATGTCGTAGCCCAAGTCAGCCATCGGTGACTTGAAGATCGGCGACATCCAAAATGTGCCTATGCCTGTATCTTTCAAATGATCCAGTCTCGATTCAATTCCTGAAACAATGAGTTAGGCCTAGTTCTTAGATGTACTAGCGAATTGCACTGGCTAATTTAAGGCCGCTGTTCAAGAGATTTCTTGGTCTTAACTGTACCTTGCTTACATGTGTATATGAAGTTAACATTATATGTAAAATAGAGTGTTATGCCCCAAAATCTTAACGTACATGATTACAGTGGCGTAACTAGAGTTGACTTATGGGGGGGGGGTTTTACCCCCCCCCCCCCACGGTCAACCACTCTTACATATTACTCTCATCAAAAAATCTCAGAATATAGATATAATATATATTATACAATAATCATGTAGGGTAAAGGAACCAGAAGCTGACGAACCCCCCCCCCCCCCGCCACCGTCAAGCTGATACATCTTCATATTTTTTCTTATTTTTAAGGCCATAGTAGGTAGTTTTGAAATTCAAACCATTGAGAATTAAACTGGTATTTTGTGCATAAACTGGTACCATTGAATCATGTGCTAGGCATCATTTTTGACGGGGAAAAATACTTTGAGGATAAGCTGTCAGACAAGAATCCTTCATTTCTAGGTGGAATTCTTTAGGAAATATCGAAGTAAGAGTGTTTGAAAATCTCAAAGTACTGTCAAAATAGTCATTATTTGAAATTAACTAATGCTTAGAATGCTAGAGCTTGAATATATGTTGATTATACCCTGAGTTCACCTATTAGGGGATGATTTTCATATTTTATGTTAATTGGGGGGATGTCAACGTATTAAATATATTTTTCAACACATACACAAGTAGCTGACATGGTATGTCAGCCACTGGGGACCATGTCTGAAATTTTATTTGAAATTATTGTTGATATCTCCAGTATGTGTAGGCTAGTATATGTTTTATATGTATGATTACCATTTGATATATATGGAATCAAATTAGCTCATTCCTTACCTGATACGTATATCAGCTACTGGAGGTGACAAAAATAGGGGTGTCAGCTATTGGTATAGATGTCAAGTGATTTTAAAATCAAAATCAAATTTGTATCGAAATTTATTCCAATTTCATTTAGCCCTTTGAATGACTTGAATGATTTTTTTTTTAATTCAAATACTTTATTCACTTGAATAAAAATATTAAAAACATAGAATACAATAAAAATTTTAAGTGTATTCCTCATTAGGCTTAAGCCTGTGTGGAGGAATGGTTTGTCTCTCAACATCAGAAATTATACAGTAAATAAGAAAAGAGAATAACAATATATTATAAAATAGAACTAAAATACTGCTGCTATGAACTAATGACAGTTATATATACTATACAAAAATATAATTATGAAGAAAAAATAGATGAAAAAGATATATTCTGAATTTTTTTTTATTAATCCAGACAATAATTCCAAAGTTAATAGATAATATTCATGAATTGACTTACTAAGGAGGTGTCAGCTACAGGTTCCTTTACATTAGCTTCAAATTAAATAAATAATCTTTCTAATTTTTACTTTTTCTAATTGTTTTTCAACAATTTTTTAAATTTTTTCCAAGCAATGGGGGGGGGTTATGACCCCCAAACCCCCCCCCCCCATCGTTACGCCTATGCATGATTATACATGTATAATACACGAAGCCAAAGAGTTTATCACTATTCTTGGTGAGTCACAATAGTAGTTTATTTGAACAAAACCTAGTTTTATTTGTAAAGAATTCTTTAACAAGTCACTACAGTTTCTAAAGAGTCATGGAAATATCGAGATATTTTAAAAAGAAATGAGAAAATATGTACGGTAGTTGATAGAGCTTTTTATAGTGTACAAGAGTTTCTTTCAGATTAAAATTGAGCCTCACCTCAACTAATTGTAATTATAATACCTGGTGAATAAGAATGGTAATATTAGGCCTATAGTTAATTGTTAATCTTATTGACTTTTCTTTTTTTATTAGGATTATTAAGTCTCCGGACTAAAGACTCCGGTTATGGAGTATAAGACAAGTCAAGTCAGATCAACAATTATAATCAATATTACTATTCTTATTGACCAATTATTAAAATTACAATTTCAATTAGTAGAGGTAAGACTCAGTTTTAATCTGAAAGAATTTAAGAAAGAGTGGAGAGCTTGTGGACTAGAGCTACCCCCCTCCCCACATCCATATGATCTTGACATTTTCTCAAATTATTCACATTCAAAAAATATGGTAAGAAACTATATGAAGCTTTTTTGGAAGATCATGTCATGAATACTCCGGTAATTGAGTATAAGTCATGTCATAATTATCAACAATTAGCTTATATATTAAGTTATACAATATTACCGTTTTTATTCACTAGTTATCCCAGTTACAATTAATTAGTTGAGGTGAGGCCCAATTCTGACCTGAAAAAACTCTTGTTTTCGTCCAAGTCAGTGATGGGCAAACTACGGCCCGCGGGCCAAATGCGGCCCGCGAGCTGGTTTAATCCGGCCCGCAACATGCTTTTGAGTACACACTAAAATCTCGTTTGTATATATTAAAAAATAAATATAATATAAAGCGAGATATACGTTTTGCGTTGCTGAATTGAAAAATATATTATCGCTTCTGAGTTTGCGTTGAGAGTTTAAAATGTGTTATTAATGAATTGGGGTAGGTACAGCTTACAACGGAAAATCGACAGGGAGAAGGACTCAAATTTTATTTGAATTGAATTTTCGCTGTTGAATTAGATGACGGAGTCATAATTGTCATAACAAGTTTCGCGCCTCTGTTCACTGTTGTCAGTGGATAAGTTGTCATATGTTGAAACCAAAACATGCTTGAAATTGGTCAAAAATTACAAACATAAACTAGTTTCATTATTGATCATTCAATACGAAAAAGCCCTCACATTGAAAATTATTAGTATTATTATTTTAATAAAAAAATGTTCAACTTGATTGTTTGGTCTGAATGGAATAGTGGGATTATTCTTATCCAGAACAAAAAGGAAGTAATTAAGCATTTAAATTTTTTAGTAAAAAAAATACCAGACGTCAGTGAAAGTCAAAACAACGAAAACAATCTTATTGGTTTGTTTTCAAACTAAATATAAAAATGTATCTATTGAAATAACTATCATGATTATTAGTGAGACATTCAATATAATATGAGCAATTAATTAATTTCATCCACTTTGAGTGAGATTTAAAATCCAATCTGCGTCAAAATGAGTAAATTCATATAGTGTCAATTTTCCAAGCATTTCCCGGGGGAGTAGGCCTACCCCAAACCAACCCCCCTCCACTTTGATAAGAATGAGTTTAAGAATTACATTGCTGAAAAACTGATCTCAGTTGGATCATTGCCTCTCTTCGTGAGCTAAACAAGAGTACCTACTATATTTCCAAGAATGAGGATAATCATCATTGAGGTAAAAAATTTAAATTGATGACTGAAATGTAAACAAACGAGTTTAATGATAATTGATCAATTTTTTTTTGCCCGCTCACATAATTTCTCATTTCAACTAGCCCTCTCCTTGAAAAGTTTGCCCATCTCTGGTCTGAGTGTTTTCCCATACACATTGAACGATTTTTTTTATGCTGTTGCACAGTAGGCTCTACAAGTAAGAGCCTTATTACACAGTGCCACTTCAGTCGCGGTCGCGCGCTATAATTGAAGATAGATTACACCAGGCGGGTAAATTTTATTAAAAATCAGCTGATGGTTCTAAACATGATAGTTCCTTCATGTAATTTGACATTTTTGGAGTCGATCAGACGCTCAGCTGATGTAATTAGCCTAAATTGAGGCGCGCGACCGCGACTGAATTGGCTCTGTATAATAAGGACCTAAGGTGACATACTAATTGTATACTGCATGTATAAATATAGCCTATACTTTGATCAGTTATATCATTTTAATACTGAACTATATAATATATATTATATGTCTCATGTTCATTTTCGTTGTTTTTTGTATTGTATTGTTCTTTATTCTCTCTATTGTTGACATTTCATACGTCACAAGAGTCGTGCTCTGTTGTGTGGCTTTAAGTGAATTTTGTAAAATCAATTAAATAAATAAGAAATAATACTCATAGGAAACAAATCATAGAAAAAAATTGTCCAAAAGACCATAAAGACATTTTCCAAGAGAATAATATCTACGGTAGACTACTAGTGATTATTATTTATAATTAACTTACCTTTTAGATCTCCAATTCCATCTCCATTTGAATCCTGGAATGACCGCGGATAAATCTGATAAATAATCGTATTTTGCCACCAATCTATCTCACCATCCCATCCTTTCCAACCGGCCGCTACTAGATTTGAATTTAGGGCAACAAAAACCCCAAAAACGGCTAAAAACCGCCTCATCGCACCTGTTGATATCAAAACACTCTGTAGTTAGAATTCTTTATACGCCACACAGATCATAAAAATCACAGATTACAGTTTCAAGATATTGTTAATCAATCAAGCGAGCTAATGGACTTGTCAATTGAAATTCGTGCAATTTATAGACATGAGTGATAACAAAGTCTATACAAAGTATAGATAACATAATTTTTAAAAAAACTTCTTGCTGTCATTTTGTGATGAATCAAGTATTTTCCTACTTGAAGACACGCGTTGCAAGACACGTTTATCAGCTAGGAGAGCTACTTGGAAAATAATTGTTCGAAAAAAAATGTTAAGATTTGAAATGTTCCAATCAGGTTGACACATGATAAACACTTAGAATTTGTGTTTTTCAGGTTCTGTGAAGTTTGAGATTTGTCAAGTTGTTGATGAAGTCGTTCACATTCCAGTTGAGTGAGTTTACTCATGATTGAGTGAGTATTTTATCGTTGTATCTACCATCTTAACAATATTGATTGAGTTGTTTTGCCTGATTAAAATGATTCATTTCGGTAGAATAATTTTTTATTCTACTTGACATTATTTTTGTTTGAAAAACGGAGTAGTAAGACAAGTAAAGAAAGAAAATAAAAAGGAGAAATAAAGGGAAATTAAAGTAATAATAAATGATAGGATACAAAATCAGAATAAAGCTCATCATCAAAATAAAACTTCAGCAATAGAATGTTTGAGATCCTGAAGAAAGCTGATGTTTTTGTTACCGTGGATGGAAAGAGCAACTCATTCAACTTTATGCAGACCCTATTGAAGACTTGGTCTCTTAACTATACTGTAATTGTACATAAAAAATACCGGTAACAAATAAGCGAATAATTGGTATACAATAGATTTATTAAGAAAATAATTGCAAACCGTTTTATTTAAATCAGATGACAGGTTCAATAGTTTTGCATTGACACCTGCTATACATGATATTCTGCTAATTCTTGTAATTTTTTACTAAATTGAGCCTGTACTGGAATAACTGAAGCAACGCTTCCAGTCCTGCTTACATTGTTACTGTGTAATAAAGCAAGCGGTGTTCGTTGGTGGTCATCTCAAATTCTATAGTACCTATTCCATACGAACTGCAGTTACAAGAATAGGTGCGCTATTGCTGTTATTTTTCTATACACCTGTGATCACTACTTACTTTTTTAGAAGGTGATTCATTAAGAACTGGAAAGAAAGGTACTTTTATCAATGCATTGAAGTTGTTAGTTGTAGTGGACAAAACTGTTTGAAATCGTTTTTTCAATGAATCCACATTCACGTTGGTAAATTGACTTGCTAATTTTCTATTAGCCTATGAAATGCGCTCAATAATTTATATGTGTTTATGAAGTTATGAGGGGTATAATTTATTAATTTATTCATGACAAAAATACAATAAAGCAAATATCGCCCACACCTGCTTTCTTCGCAAATTTACAAAAGCTTATACCAAATTTTTTCACAAGGAATTTCACTTTGAAGAGCAATGACATAATTGATGAGAATATAAAAATGCTAGATTTACTATTTCTGACTCTTCTTTTGGATCAACATTTTGAATACTATGTAAAAACGAGTTATAGGCCTATATACCAGATTTTTGACGTATACATGATTATAATAATGATCGAAAACAAGCAGAATACCATTAAATGAGTCCTAATAATCAGTAAATTAGAAATTATTAGTAAATAAGTAAATACGTTGTTCGAACAAAAACCGATTTACATTGGTAGAAAAATTTATACCATGCATGCTACTAAAACCGCTTGTGAATATTGTAATATTCAACAAATTATTTAAAAAATATATTTATACTGAAGTTGATAAAGCTCTTTATTGTATAGTGTGTAAGAGTACCTTTTATTTCTATCCCACATACTTTTAATCTCACTTTTGATCTCAATTTCTAATCCCTAATCAATCTCAACTTTTCCCCAATTAATCGCAATAATTTTTAACTCAATAACAATAAATTTTTATTTAAATAAGTTTTTTTAATTCTTTTAAGTCTTATTTAGTGTGTTTCATTTTATTTATTATTTTAATTTAATTTAAGTAGTTTAATTTAAAGCAAAACACTATTGGTTAAAAATGATAATATTAAGCAATTATTGAACCGACTTGTAATATAATTGGTAATATTATGCAACTATTTAACGACTTGTCTTATACTCCATGCCAAGAGACACGAAAACATCTTGGATTTCTTGTTCCATGATGAACTTCTTTATTAATATTAACTTTTTTGGTGAATCTAACAATTTTTAATTTAGGTTTAGCGATATTTTACTCACTCTCTAGGCCGAACGTTTTCGAGTTATGGAAACTCGATGGGCCTTGAAAATGAGTTTTCATAACTCGAAAACGTTCGGCCTAGAGAGCGAGTAAAATATTACCTATTCTTAATTAAAAATTGACTGCAAGTAGTCAATTCACCAAAAAAGTAAATAAATAAAAATCTAAACAATAAAAAATGAAATACGTTCATTCGTCTGCTGCTTTAGAAGAGTGAAGTACTTATCCTAAAGCCAGCAACCAGCTAGAAGATCTTGGCCTTCTTGGAAATTATACACAATCGATAACTGACTGATAGCATTGCTAACACTCATCATAAACTTATTACCTTGTAAAAAGACTCGGCCAGCAAAAAACTCATTACCCACGCACAGGTCTCAGACCTATCTGGGCTTTACCCTTCAAAAAAATTACGATTAATTGCACGACTATGTAGTCAAATATTTGAGTGGAAAATCAGTATATTTTACTCACAGAGCAGATCGTCATGGACTCTCGAGACCTGAATGGCCATCTGCTCAGTGAGTAAAATATTCTAATTTTCCACTCAAATATTTAACGGCATATTCGTGCAATTACTCGTGAATTAATACGCACAGTTCGTCATGGTAAATTCCAAGTATTCATCTTATCGTTATTTGCAATATTTGGCTTAGGCCTAATGCTAAATAGAATTGGGCGTATACTGATTGCTGCAGGATACAGTATTTGCTCAGTCATTGACTTTAGTTTGAAATGCAATTATATATTGACTCACAACTTGCTAAATATTGCGAAATCAACATTTTGGCCAGTATTCTGAGGAATAAGTGAGTTATATTCACTTTCTAACAGTATATTATTTTATTTCCTCTTTTTGAAAATAATCGAAGATAGATAAATT
The DNA here is from genome assembly GCA_948455865.1 of Conomelus anceps. Lineage (NCBI taxonomy): Eukaryota > Metazoa > Arthropoda > Insecta > Hemiptera > Delphacidae > Conomelus > Conomelus anceps. Next base: position 20,919,627 of record OX418216.1, read on the forward strand.
ATCTTTAATGAGGGCAAAGTTGAGACTCTAGGTCCTCTCTTCCATTTAATCCGTGAGAGAACACGATATAGTTATTTCCTTTTTAACAGAACACCATCACAATTGAAAGGATATCTGTTTTACGTATTTTTAAATTGGAAATTGTTGAATACCTATTTTTGTGTTCTGAAACGTTTATGTACCGGACTACCGGTAACAAAGTTCTAGAACAATGAAAAATTGACTGCAAGTCGTCAAGTTTACCATAAAAATTTAATATTAATAACGCAGATCGTTTTGGATCAAGAAAAACAAGAAAAAAATTTTTATTGTAAATTTATCGACTTGCAGTCAATTCTAAATTGTGAATAAATAATATTTGTATTCACTCTTGGTTAAACGTTTTTGAGTCCTTTTTGAATGTCCTACACTTTTAATTAAGTGAAAAAGATAAGATCTGTGAGCACAAATCTTCAACAAAAACCTTTTTTCGAGTCAAATAGTAGGCTATGCATTATCAGTATTAAAATATGTCATCATTGAATTGTTTTCTTTTAAAGCACATAGTGACATTGATGGAGCAATAGATGTTGATTAGGTCAGAAGTATTTCAATGTCAAAAATGAATTCTTATGTCTTTTATACTGAGATGCTTATAACAATTTTGTTTATGGATATAATATCTTTGTCAAGTTACATTCTTACATGGAGTCGGTACATTAATCAGTGGCTAGTTAGTTAGTAAAAAGTAAATTCGTATGTCTTTTATTGGTGGGGAGAGCCTTACGGGTAGTTCCACCTCGCTGCTTGAGACATGTTATTCAAAACATATTGCACCTACAATTTTAGGTGGATTCCGAACCACCTTAATGTGATTTCACAGCAAATAACAGAGTCTTTTGTGCTGAGCAATCACCCTTACAGAGAGGGTCCATTAGAGCGTGGCTCATCTAATCTGACAGATACGGCTCACTGCTGTCACTTTACAGCTAATTAGTGTCTTGTGTTGGTGGATGCAGGATGGAACAGGAGATTCCATCTTGCATGCTTTCGCATAAAAAAACTAGGACATTAGTTTTTTTCAAATTCATTTATAAGCTAAAGAATAGGCTAACTCTACAACCAATCAACATTTTTTGCACTAACGTTTATAAAATTTAGTTCATGTCAAGCGAGTTGCTTACCCCCTTATTTCTAATAAATTACCGTATTCGCTTATTGTATAAAAGTCATTTCTATATTTTTTTTAGGATAAGAGTTGTTAGATGAAGAGTTGTCAAATTATTATTGTATTCTGAGTGAGAAAACTTTTCATTTCGATTAGCCTAGCGCAAACCATTAAAAATTAATGAATTTAATCAACTGTTTCAATTTAATTAATTAAAAGCACTCATACTATCAATTAACTGTTTACCAAGTTAAAATTGAAACAAAAAACAGAGTAAAAAATACAAATATCACCACACTAAATAATGTTGAAATTCGCTATAAAAGTATCTTTGTATTTATTCATATAAAAAAATAAAATTAACTACCCACTTGAATAAAAGCAACTTCAAAAATTGTCTAATGACGCATTTAATGAGTTGATGAACTTTTGAGGATGATTGTATTTCTGTAACGTACCTTTATCAGATTGGATGAGAAAAATTTCAATTTATTTAATTTTTTTACCACCGTTTTGAAATTGCCAATACACTATAATTTACTGCTATTTATAACTTGAGTTCCTTAAAAAAAGTAAAAAACTTGAAATATTTCTACAGATTGATAATCAGTTGAATGAATTCAATTCTATTTCGACGTATTGACGTCAAACATTACTTTTAGATTTTTTTGTAATAAATCTTGCAGTCTCTAGACATGTACTACAAGGATGCTTGAACTAGTGGTACCTACTCGACCAGTGGCGTACCGAGGTTGTAAGCGCCCTGGAGCGGAAGTGTCTTACGATGCGACCCCCCCCCCCCCCTAAAAAAAATCAGTCTCACACTCAATCACCCGATTGGGCTGATATTAATATAATGGTCATTTAATGAATCAGCTGTTTTCCCGCCTCTAACTATGCCGTATTTGTCAGAGATGCGAATCTCCAATGAATGATTTTTCGCCAGGCCAGATTCTGCTTTTATCAATTTCCAAACAGCTTGTTTTTGATTTTTTCACTTTTCTATAAATTTATTTGCAGTTATTTTTTTAGCATTTTGCAAGTCATTCCTATAAAAATGTTCTTATATTTTGGAAATAGGATTCAAACGAAGTATTTCAGTCCTGTTCTTGTTAATATAAAAGCCATTGAACTTCTTGTGGATTTATTTTTCCAGAATAAATTCAAAGTCTTCATTCAATTACTTGAAATTGTTATACCTTTTGTCACCCAATTTTAATCGTTTTGGCTTTGCTACTTTCGACTATTCGCTTCTTTTGACTCAATCGTTTTGCATTCTGTCTGTTTCTTACGCATTTACGGCTAAATGCGTGAACCGATTTCTTTTAAATTTGACATGAATGTTCCTTTTAGTAATGCGCAGCTATGTATACATACGATTTTTAAAATTGTGTTGCATTTTATCCTTTTGGCCTTCATTATATGAATACATTTTTTGTAAGTAAAAGGCAATTTTCTCTCAAAAACGGTGCGCCCCTCAGAGCCTTGCGCCCTGGAGCGACTGCTCCACTCGCTCCATTATCGGTACGCCACTGTACTCGACATAATCATAAAATCAAACACATTCTGTGGAATGGTGGCATTCACATTACTTTAATCTGTCAATCACCATTCAAATCATGTGCTCGATTTTGCGATGGTGATTATAAACTAGTATAGGATGCTCCACTGAGCAAGCACCTTTAGACAAGTCATTTTTTAAAGATTAAGTTACGTCTTGAAGACTCCGGTTGTGGAGTATAAGATAAGTCTGATCAACAATTATATACAATACAAACATTCTTATTCACTAGTTACCATAAGAATTACAATAAATTGATCCAAATTCTATTCTCTGCTGTAAAATCAAATCCTGGTGGCTCGGAACCCACCTAAAACTCTAGATCCAGCTCATCAATCACTATCACCTAATTCTAATTCTACACACAAATCTCAGAACTATGTGGGCTTCATCCTAAAAAAAAGTTGGTGTGAGGCTCAATAATTGAAATGAAGCTACAAAATATTTAGTTGATGGAACTCTTTATAATTATTATTCCTATTATTTCTTTCAAATACCGTATTTCAATATTTTCAAGTATTTTTAGAAACTAAGGTAGCTTGTTATAGAGTTTCCTTCCAATATAACTAGGTTTTTGTTCAAATAACCTTCTATTATCTTTTATTGGAGGTGATAATCTCCTGGGCTCCGTGCATTATAATCGTGTACGTCAAGATTTTGGTTGGTATCACTCTTTTTTACAAGTAGCTCCATACGCATATAAGCAGGGTACAGTTAGGAGACCAAATCTCTTTAACAGACGCCTACATGGATCGGACATATTGGCTGTTTCCATATACAACTAACCGCTTTCCTTTGGTTCTTGAACACCCTGTCAAGGTTTTGTTTTGATGAGTTACACTATACTAAAATAGCATATTGTTACGGGTTCTAATGGCTAAAATAAGTCTGGCAACACTAAAGTTCACACTTGCACTTTATTTACACAAATTGGTCTATTTACACACACTAATTGCAAGTTCAATTAATAAAGAAAAACAGATCAACAAATGACAAGCTAATACTTATTTCCAGTAATTATTTACAAGAATTAATGAATAATTAATTACAGGCTGATCAATAATAAAATAAACAAGAGTCCAATAGACTGTACAGTAATGTGAAAAAAATTATAAAAAGAGCAACTAAACACTTACAAATACAGTCCAATTCGTTATTTGACAGTCCCAAATAATATCACTTGACACAATGTCTTTAAACTGTTAGTAAGCTGCACAAATAGTAAACACTTGTCTCTGCACTTTACACTGAAATTGAATGCTGTTTACTCCAACAACACTGGATTGTCTCTCACATGAGATCTGTAACACAATCTGACACGCGAGCTTGTTAGACTAAACTCACTGGTTCATGTGAGCACCTTTATATAGTTATCATTCCAAGAACTGGAGGCCACTAGATGCTTTGAGAAGGCCATGAAATATAATAGAACATAGTAGAATATAGTAGGATACGACCTCGATTGTTCAGGAAGAATGTAGAATCGTTGAGAAGCTCAATTGAGTACAAGGGACGCAGATATATAAAGAATAGGAGTGAGAAAGACATCTAATGAGAGAGAACGAGAAGATTCAGATTGCAAGTCACGTTTGTCCATGAACGATGTACATAGAACAAGTACGTAAATAACTGCTATGTTTGCTTTCTTAACAATATTTAATTTGTGACATTGAAAGACCATAGTAAGCTGTAAAAAGAAACTTTTTGTCATTTAATCTGGCAAGCTGTTGCAGGACGAATACCCCAGATAAACCAAATGGATCATAAAGTATTTCATGGTGGAAAATATTACCGAAGTATTTATATTAGTCATTTACCAAATTAATGTTTACCGATATTTTGACTCTATTTTGTAAAAACTCAATGATATTAGAGTTATTACGTTTAAAATAGTAGTACGGTATGTTTTTATATAATTTAATTGTAAAACCTCTCTTCAAATCCACTTTTATATCTCAAAATTATATTTGCCCATATATAAATAAAAATAAATACCGTATATGAATATTAAACTTATGTTAAACTTTTTTCTTTTTCAGTTACAATTTATCTAATTTCAGTACCTCTTTGGTAATTGTCCAAAACAGGAGCTGTCCTGTATAATTGTATAATTCAATTTGTTGATTGTTTTTATCTTGATACTAATCTCGAGAAATAAATTATCAACTCATTATATTATTTTCATATTCCATACGAAACCATTGTGTGGTGGTACATCATTTTTATACATTTGTTTATCTTGTATAGTACTTTGTCTCAAGATTCTTGATATGCTAAGCAATTAAATAGTAGATTTCCTCGATCTTTCCAATGGAAAATTTATTTTCATAACTTGTTAGCAGTTTCTATAGTTTAGTTAAACAGAGTTCTATTTTCTTGCTGTATTTAATCTTATAATAGATTATTGTATTTAAAAAAGAGGTATGTTTTGTCAATTGTGATATAAAACATTGTCAGCATGCAAGGTTTTTTTAAGGCTGTACATTTTGTTTTCAATAAAACTTTTTTCTACTAAACTTTTACTCTACGACTTGGTTTTTCTAGATTTTTCTATAAATCCTTTGAGTTCTATAGTTGATGAGAAATATTATGGTTCTGAAAAAATTGTTTAAAAAGTCTACATTCGTGTACATATTGTAATGCAAAAGTATTTCACAAAATTTTACAATGAAATGATTGTAGGTATTCTCTACTATTTAAATACATACTATTATACTCGCAGTTCGTAATGGTTTAACAAATACTTAGTTTTCATAAAAGTGAACCTTCAGTATTCAATTCTCAATAAATTTTGTAAAAACCACGGGCTCATTGTTCAATTATGTACTTTATTTTATTTTAAATCGTTCTCCATGTAATCTAAGTGGAAATATATGAGTTAGTCATAGCTTATACATAATAAATAAAGCATATGTCCTGAATCTGAATGGAAGCGAATTTTGCTAATATGATAGCATATTCCTAAACGCCTCTTCAAGGACTATCATCTACCACAGACTATGAGCAATTTTTAATTTTTTAAGATTTTTGCAATAAATCACAATAACTATAGAGTGCTGTTTTTAGAGGAAAAAAATTGAAGTTTCTCAGATTTCTTTCATACTCGGTGAACGGATAGAGCTTGGCATGAGAATTGTCGATACCCATCCACGACCTGCTCTTTCCACCACAGACTGAGTAAATGCGCTTGAAAGTTGAATACAGTATTGCGAATTTTCAAAAGCTCATATTTCCTGAATGGAAGCGAATTTCACCAATCTGATTACATATTCTTGACGCTCACATAAATATTGTAATGTTTTACATAATTTTATAATAAAAGATGGATTTATTCTCTATCAACAAATACTGAGTTTAAATTAAAAAATTAGTTTTACCTTTTTGGAGCTTCATTATCCTCCAACCAACATGGGAGCTGCCACAAAGTTTTTAACAGACTAAAACCAAGACGAGAATGAGAAATCGAATTAAACAAGAAAAAGAAACAGTTGATAACAAGGAAACAAGAATGCGCACATAATAATATTGAAGATGACTTTAATTATGAATAATGATGTGAACAGGAACTAAATAACTTCCAGTGAGACAAAAATTGCCACTGATTGCGGAATAATGATGTTTGAACAGGACAATGTAAAGTGAAGATTGAATAATTATCGCATGTAATTCAAATTCAGCTCGGGTTATGTAAGGAATTTCAAGGTCATAGATTCAATGGTTCATTCTTTTGATAATTCTTCCTAAAAGGTTGTTTAATGTTCAGAAGAGTTCATTAATCTGAATCACAAGACTATAAAAAATAAAAGTAAACTTATTATTTTTTATTCAATGTAATAGTTTTCTTCAATATTATCTGACTGTTTAATAAAAAACTGTTTGCTTGAATCTTATCTAGTTTTTAAAATAATCAAAAAATGCAAAAAAACGTTTTTTTAGGTTAGAAGTTGCTTAAAACTTGTTAAATTTTCACCATAACCTGTTTTTTTGACTCAACTTGTACATTTTTTTAAATAGCACAACAAAAATCACACCCATTTTTATCGACTCAAAATTCACTAATCAACTCCTAATTTACTCACTAATTTAAAACTCACTGTTTGCTCCAGCTTTCTATTTCAATGTGTTATGATTAATTGAAATCATAATTTTATGTGGTTAGGTGAGTTTTAGGATATATTTTTTTTTTTTTTTTTTTTTTTTTTTTTTTTTTAGGATGAAGCCCACATAGGTCTGAGACCTGTGCGTGGGTAATGAGTTGGATGATGGTGATTGATGAGTTGGACCTACAGTTTTAGGTGGGTTCCGAACCACCGGGAAGTGATTTTACAGCAGAGAACAGTGTCTTTTTTGCTGGCCAATCTAATCGGTCACCGTTACGAACGGGACCTACGAGAACGCAGCTTATCTCTCTGATTGAACAGATACCAGCTACGGCTCGTGGCTATTACTTCCCTTAATAATATTGGATTATTCATAATTTTATTCATCCCTCAGAATTTACTTCTCTACGGGCCGTATTCATATGAACGATCCTCCAGTTTCTCTTTACTCGAGGGACTCTTGAAATTAAATCTATTTCTATAGGCATTTCAAGATTCCCTTGAGTCAAGAGACACTGAAGGAGCGTTCATAAATCCGAGCTTATAAGTTAAGTCGGATAAAAATCATGGGCTTATTGTACAATTGACCACTTATTAAGATTCCTGGATTTCTTGTTCCATGACGAACTGCGTTGTTAATATTAACTTTTCATGTGAAATTTATTAAGACTCAAAAATTACTTTTTGTAGTTATGGTATCAGCTTCCAACATGTTTCACTGGACCTTTCAGTTTAATCTGCTTAAAAACTGACCAATTTACAATTAAAATAAGAGCAATTTAAATTTTTGATCAAGTAAATTGATGGGGATAACTTCTACCATTTTAATTCTGTAATATGGCATTTTCCGGACCATTTTCCAGTCCGGCACTTATACATATTATACTGTATACAGTACCTGTATTTTATATATATAAAACCTTATTAAATATATTTTACCATTCCTAGGTAAACGTTCTTGATATGTTACTTAAACATTCACTTTTCTACTATGCACGGTATGTAGTTTATTAAAATTTAATTAAAAATACTGTAGTTCTGCACTCTTTTCACTCCCATTCTAACACAGTTACACCAGACTGTTTCTATCGTTCCGTACGACTGATTCTGTATTGTAACGTTTCAAACGCTGACAAACGCCCGTGTAGTCGGTTCGATTAAGCACTTGTAAAGCGTGCAGGCAGCTAGGCCTAATATATAACGTTGCTATAGCAACCGTACATATTCATGTATACAAATTATTGAGCATTATTTGATAATACGTCAATACATCACTCCATATCAACTTAATAATAATTTATTGATCTATGACAAAACAAACAAACAAAAAAAAAAAACATACTAACTAGTATATGAAGTTGTAGATTCTATGTATATATGTATATCTATGATATTCTACTCGCAGTTTATCATTGATCTATGATATTCTACTCGCAGTTTGTCATAAATCAATAGTATAAGCTAGGCCTACCTATTACAGACCTACCAGCTATACTTATACATATATATATATATATATATATATATATATATATATATAATCTACAACTTCATATACCGGTACTAGTATGTTGGATATACATAAATATAATATACAGTAGTTGAAAAATGGTCTTTATATTCATTTTTTAGTTGCATATTGCTCAATATACTTAATATACTGAGTAGCCTACAACAACATATAACGTGTAAATGTTGAATTTGTCTAGTATATTAAGAAATATTCAACTATATATTGTGTATATAGAACATTATCCAACTATATATGGCATATTTTTCAGAATATGAAGTAGTAGATGATATATATAGGTGGTACATGCTAATAACTCCTGAATGGGAGCGAATTTCGCCAATCTAATGACACATTCTTGAAGTTTTTTCGAGCACTATCATCCACTGCCATGGTATATGTATATACATATAGCCGATTGACTAGCTGCCAACTTCCGCCATCTTCAATTATGGAATTAAGCATTTCTGGACCTATGTTTATATGAAACTTTGATTACTATAGTGAGTAACCTCTACAATAAGCCCACGTAAGTATTAGTGACTCTGGCAAACAATCTTGTAAAATATTATACCTATACAAAAGATATGTAGAGAAATATTTCACTATATATTGAATATATAGACCAATATTCAGCTATATATGACGTATATCTCTCATATGAACCATTATATGAAGTAGTTGATGGTATATATAGCTTGTAAATAAAGAATATGAAGTGGTAGATGATATATTCAAGTATATATTGAATATATAGATCAATATTAAATTAAATTTGGAATATTTCTTATATATGAACCAGTATATGGGTAGCAGATGATACATATAGCTAGAAAGTGATGTATTTGGAGTGGTAGGTGATATATATAGCTAACATATGGAATATATAGGTAATATTTGAAGTATTAAGGCCAGAACATGAAGTATATAGGGTAAAAGATGAAATATATAGCGTTTAAATGAAATATATAGCTAGTAACTGACATAAACAGTCGAAAATATAATATATATAGAGTAATTGATGAGATATATAGCGAATACATGGAGTATATAGGCAGTAAATGAAGTATATAGCGTTGTACATAAAGTATATAACAAGTATATAAAGTATATAAGCAAGTATATAAAGTATATAGACTAGTACATAGAAGTAAATAGAATTTTTGGTGAAGTATATAGGTAGTATATAGTTTTTAAAGCAAGTATATAGAGTTATGACCATGTACTTCGAGTTGTACATAAAGTAAATGACAAGTATATAATGTATATAGGCAAGTATATAAAAAGTATATAGCTGACATATATATCAGAATATTTACTGGGTCAGGTCAATTGGGGAAGGTCAGTTCCCATTTACTTTCACTTTCGATAGTACGCTATAGCTACTTCATCATCTATAGATATTTTATATATATAGATCATCATTATATATAGATATATTCAAGCATTTTTTCCAAATACGTCATTATCGAGATTCTTACCATCTTTTTATCTCCATTTTCGTTCTTTCCGCGCTTATCTCAACTGATAAGAGAGAATTTGAGCAAAACAGCGCCATTTCAAACCTGACCACTCTATGTTCCCACTTGCTCTCAATGAAAGATGCAACAACACAAAGAGATCAGATTAGAATTAGTGAAACAACAATTTTACACAAATCTCTATTATTTTAGGGTGCTTGCTCAGTGGAGCATCATGTTTAAAATGTATATAGGTAAATAAAATACACAAATTTTACTACTTCACCTTCATATATATAATTTATTTAAAAAATAGAGAACATATAAAATTAAAAACCAAAAAGCACCAAATAGAAACGAATTAAATTCAGTTTATTTTACAACAGAATTAAAATTTTATCAAGCATATATTAACTATTTTGAATGAAAATAATCATTTAATTTTACAACATTTTGGTACAGAGGGTTGAAATAACCCGTCATTCATGTACATCACAGTGAATAAGCCTGGTTAACAATGATAATAGTTATAACACCTTTTTTCAGCCTCAATTCCTTAGAACGCGTATTTTGGCTAATTGGGACAGCGGACAGGGCCGCATACACTACAATATATAAACTCGATTTGTTTTCGTAATATAGTTTACAACAATATAATATGATATAATTATATTCGATGAACTATATACAATCTGTTATTTTATTCATATGTCTTTCTCCATACACAACCTGTTTTCAATAAGTTGAAAGTTAGCCTATAATTCTCAACAAGACGCCATCTTGTTGAAGAAGTAGAAATTCTAGTTTTAGCATATTCTTTGTTTATTATTATTGTTATTGTTTAGTTTTGTGATGTTATACTAGATGAATGACGATGTACAACTGCACAGAACTTTAAAAGATTTGTACTGTATTGAATAAAAATATGATTGATTGATCTTGATCTGTCCAGCCAGTTGGTGAGTCATGGGGATGGTAACCTTCAACACTACAACAGTGGACACACGCTCAAGGTTGAAAGTTTCATCTCCAGCATGTTTCAACTTTTGTAGTGTTATGTTGATTAGTGTTAATAGGTTATCAGCACGATATCTCGCGGGACAGACCAATAATCAAGATGGCGCGTTGTTGGAAATTGTAAGTCAACTTCCAGCTTATTATCGAAGGCAGATTATGTATATTAGAATAAATATTAATAATAGTAGATTATACGAAATTAACCGAATACATTACATTATTATAAACTATATTTTGAGAGCAAATCGACTTTATATATTGCAGAGGATGCAGCCCTGTCCGCTGTCCATTTAATCCAAATCCGAGGTCTAGAAAACCGAGGCTTATCTATATTAATCACACCTTTTTGTTCGATTTTTACTCAAATCCACAGCCAATTTGTTCACAAATAACAAAAATATTTTTTTGTTTTTCAACAATCTAGAAACACTGAAATGTGATGACACCAAACGTCCATCAGAAAATCCTCAACACAGCAAAGTCCTCAACACATGTCAATCTGAAACAAAAATATATAAGCTTTCATCAGTAATCACTTGAAAACAGTAACAAATAATTCATGCATTCTGCAATAAAACAGTACCGGTACTTTACGCCACGAATTTAGGCGGCTCAAAGAAATAAGGGCCCTTTTTATGTGTTTCAAGATATTTAAGTGTTTCTTGACTAGTGGAATTCTTGAAATGCCTATATAAGTAAATAGAAGATGGTAGAAAATCTCCAACCTGTAATTGACAACACTACTCGTACCGTGTTGCATAGTTAAGGGTCAAGTCTAGTTACAAGTCTAAGGGCCATATTTCTGAACATATCTTGACTCGAGGGGCTCTTAAAATGTCTATATATATTATTAAAACAAACATAAATACTAAAAAATAAAACCGAACGATATAGTTATCTCAAGAGTCCCTCGAGTCAAGAAATGAGATCCTTAAATGATATACTCCACGACACGAAGTTGGGCGGCGGGTTACCAGTTGCCCTACTCGGCAGTTGACCGACTAAAATAAACTTTACGAAAACAAAATTGTATGAAAGAAGTAAAGCATACATTTCATAGAATTGTCAGGCTAGGTTGGGTTAGGTTAAATCGTAAAGTTTGTTCTGGTCGGTCAACTGGTAACCAGTTGGGTGGCTCAAAGAAATTGCGGTGTATAAAAAAACAAACAACTGACTGCGATGGCGAACCATATGACTGCTAGCCACTGTAGAAACACGATACCAGCCAGAGCCTTACCTAATCACAGACAAGCGCTCCAACCAACTGCGCTACCAGAGCCGTTAAAAGGTATGTTATTTTAAACCGTATGCTATTTTAATAAAAACCATAGGTTATTTTAAACTGTATGTTATTTTAAGCTATAAGTTATTTTAATCTATGTGAAGATTCACAACTTTGTATCGACTTCTTGTGACGTATTTATGACACACACTAGATGTTTAAGATGGCATTCTATTTCTTACATGAATTACATTTTTATGAAATATATGAAGAGATGAGACGTTACTTTGATTGAGACGTTCAGAAAATGTTGAATTTCATTTATAGAAGATAAAACTGATGTACAGCTAGCACTTGTAAGTACGTACGTATACGCTAAATAATTTTATTATGTTTCCTTTTCATTTAATTGTTAAAAATGCATTGCAGTACCGGAAATAAGCTCTTTTCTTGAAAATATACAATTTTTTCTATAAAATCCAATTATTTAGTTAAAATATCAAAATTTACACGTTTACTAATCTAACACAAAATTATTGTTTCTTCTCTCTATCATTCGTATTTCTTGTATTTACTGGGTTTCGTGCATTTAATGGGTTTCTTTTATTTACTGTGTTTCTTGTATTTTACTTCATATATTAGTATTTCTTAGGTAATTTTACGCATTAGAGCGACCTATATTAATTAAATTTTTCTTTCTTTTTTCACTCTCTCTCTTTTCAACTTCTCCTTTGATCTCTGCCAGTGATTCTCTTCCATTCCTGTCAATATTCCCTTCCTTATCAGACTTTTTAATGTAATTTTCAAAGATTTTCTTTCAATTATTTCAATTTTTATGCAGTTTTGTTTTTTGAAATGATTTATTTTACTTTTTTATTATTTGATGTTTTGTACATAGGCACCTGCTTGAAAACCTTATCAGGTTTGGCGGGACCTATGATTCTATGTATTATTTTTAAAATAATAAATATTTATGTATGATAAATAATGTATTTAAAAAAATTTTTTTTTAATAAATAAATATTTGATTATCCAAATGAAGTCCAGTTCCAACTGATTCGGATAGAGTCCTACTGTTCTTTTAATGTTGATTTTGAATATATCTAATTATAATTTTTTTATTGCTGATGATGCCTACATGAGTCCAAGACTTGTGCGTGGGTAATGATGTGAATGACTACACATAGATGCCAGACGGAGGAGTGGGATTCGAACCTACAACCGCTAAAACGACATCAAGCTGAAGTTTTTTTTTGAGGATATGAAGCCCACATAGGTCTGAGACCTGTGCGTGGGTAATGAATTAGATGATGGTGATTGATGAATTGGACCGAAAGTTTTAGGTGGGTTCCGAACCACCGGGAAGTCATTTTACAGCAGAGAACACAGTCTTTTTTGTTGGACAATGCAATCGGTCACCCTTACAAAGAGCGCCCAGAAGTTTCGTAGCTGCGACGCCCCAACCAACTACGCTAAGCAGCCCGCATACGCTTAACAATTGAGCAAATTACAAATGAATTAAAATTTAATAGCTCACCTGGACAGGGATAGTTCTTTGAAACGGCCTTTGGAATGGTCTCGTGTGTTTTGGAAATGATGCAGTGGCCTAGAAGCTCAGGGCAGGTGACTTCGCCTTTTTGAATTCGGTCAGCCTGCATCAGTAGATCGTAGTTTATCGATTCGTTCACAACCGAGTCTTCTCTGAAAACAAAATAAAAAAGTTATCATGAAACAGGCAAAATAACTGAAGCAGAAATATGCGTACAGATAAAAAATGAATATAATAAATTACTGAATATGGAATTAAGACCCGTATTTATGAACCTAAATTGATGTTCCCTTACCTTAAGGGAGACTTTTAGGGCAATATTTATGAACGTTCCTTCAGTGTCTCTTGAGTCGAGGGACTCTCGAGTAAATACTTTACACTTTAAAAGTCTCACGAGTCAAGAGTCTCTGAAGGAACGCTAATAGATACGGCCCATAAAGAAAGCTTCCTTGAGAAAAGAAAGCCTCAATGTATGCTAATAAACAGGGGTCTAATGAATTATATAGTTGATTAGTCTAAGAATTATTAGTCAATAATTAGTCTAAGAAATAAATCATCTGATATAGTTCCATATATTTTATATTTTTCCATATATTTTTATAGATGAATAATTAATGAATAATAAGACGAAATTGTCAAAACCACATTCATTAAAAATATTGAGAAACTAGTTTCGGTTGTTATACCATTATCAATCTCAAACAAACTAAAACTAAAGAAAGAGGCTGACCTTCATTGAAGGTCGTGACTGGCTGAAGGCCAAAAACAAGTCACACACCCTCGTGGGAGGAGTAACAAGCAAAAATAAAGATCCAAACACCGTGCACCGTGTAAAAAAATTTATTTTATATTTTTCTCTCTTTTTGAAAGTTTGGAAATTGTTTTTATTGTATGTCATTAAGCCTCTTTTTTAATTAGTTGCTCTGTGAGCTTTTGTACGAAAATAAAGAAACATATTTTCAGGTTGGAGCCCATAATCAGTGCATCAGGCCTGAAATCATGTTATGCCACAAGAAAGAAAAATATTCAACATCTTAAAAATTTCAAATAGTTTTGCATGTCATTCAATATCAACTACTATACTCGCAGATTGTCTTTGATCAAAAAAGTTATACTTTAGTTGTAGATTCTTACTTGTAGGCGGGATGCGACTTGACGAAACTTCTGATCCAGGAGGCAGTTGTGAGCAGTTCGCCGGACGCGCGACGGGCGATCAGCTTCAGGTACTGTTGGATGGTGCAGTGCGTGTCTGCATCCACGTCCATTCCACCCAAATAGTTGTTGATCAGCGGTATTAGGCCAGGGAATACGCCTTCCTGTACACAATTGAATAAATATGAGATTCCACAATGAATACAGGGTGTTTCAAAAATGATGCAACCCACAGTGTATACGACATATTCAACATGCACATGATTAAAATCCAATCTTTTACTAATGATAAAAAGCTAGATGTTGGATTTGATGCCCTGTGATTTTTAAATAGATTTGTACTTATTTCAATACATTTGTAGCAGCTTTCCTTCAAATATTCTTTGTAACTCTACTTGGAATAATCGTTTGAGTTTCAAGTCAATCAATTATATTGTATAAGAATTTTGTTATCAACTTCGTAATACAAAGAGCCCCAAAGGAAAACATCAGACAGGATAAGGTTCATGGATCTCAAGAATTTAATCATCTTGAAAAAATAGATCTGACAATTTCATGAAAAGACTCCTGTGCTGTGACTAAAATAATGCTCGACTAATACATTCCAATTGTCTTAGAAAGTTGACATTGCATTAAATGTTGCTCAAATATAGATTCGGATACAAAAAGATCAACCCAATGCATGACTTCGCTTTGTCATCTCAGGGTTGCGTCATTTTCGAAGCACCCATTAGATGAGATGGAGACGATTCAAGAATATAAGACAAGTCAAGCCAGATCAGCAATTATACGCAATATTACCATTCTCATTCAGTAGTTATCATAATTGAAATTTTAATAAGTTGAGGTGAGGCTATTTTGATCTGAAAGGAACTCTTGTGCACTATAAAAAAACGTATTAACTGATTATTTTCTCAGCTGTTTTTTAAATGTTTTGATATTTCCAAGATTCGTTAGAAACTGCGGTAGCTTGTTATTAAATTAATTTTCTACCTATTTTACTTGGTTTTAGTGAAAAACTACTCTAGATTGTATATTTTCCTCTCTTCCTTTTTCTTTCTTCTTTTTTCTTTCCTTCTACATTTCTTTTCCTTCTTCATTTCTTTTCCTTCTTTTTTCCTCCTTCTGCTTCTGTGCCTATTCTAGAACTGACGACAGAGGGAAGGTTACTAGGTGACAGGGGTTTTAGTAGATTATGAGAAATACTTTCAATAGTCAGTGCTAGTACAGTGTAGCCTACATTTCAGAGAGATGATGCACAAAAAGTTCTTCTAATTGATAATTATTCATTAAATCAATAAGTTTTGAAAAATCACTATAATGTAAAATTGAATAATGCATATGGGAAAAGATCTATTTTCCATGTATTTTCTAAGTTATTCACCATACTTCCAATCAACATAAATGAATATTCAACGAGTATGTTTTATACAATCAACAACAATCTGATTATAAACTGAAAGTTTAAATAATGGTAAAAAATATTTTCATTCATCTGCTTTCTTTTTTGCTGCTAAAATAAAAAAATGATTTTCTCAATATATCACTACTACCAGTCAGAGCGACCGTTATAATAACTTACTTAATTGTGTGAGATCCCTTTTCTTTATTTTCTTTTTTTCATCTGTTATTATTTTATTCTTGCCTTTTAATTTATAATTTTTTCTTGCATATAACTTTCTAGTTTTCTTATAATAACTCGGTTTCTTACTGTAATACTTAACTACTTTATAATTCTTCTCATTTTTATTATTTAATTATTCATTTTATGATGCATTTATTGAAAAAATTTTGTTTTTGTAGTACCAATAATTATTTTGTTTGGGCACCTACTGAAAATCTGCCTGTTTAGTGGAACCCCTGATGTATTTTAATGAATAAAAATTGATTGATTTGCTAAAATAATATTGCATAGTGCCGTATGAACATTAGTTACTACAGTAGTTATTAATTTTTCAATTGATAGTAATTAGAGTACACATATCATATACCTATTATGAACTACAAGATTTCGTTAATTGGAAGATCGTTATAAAGAAGTATTGCCTAGTGTTGTGCATTATGTAGAGTACTTACTTTGCCATTAATAATTTCGTTGATAGTCATGAGAGTGCAGACATCGTTGGGCGCATCTGATGACGCTTCTTGTCCGACATCTTTACGGAACCAAAACCGCTCCTCGTTCACTGCGTTCCTCTTCTGCGCACGCACCATGTTCTCATCAACCTACGACAAACACAAAAATAAAAGTAAATGAAACAAATTAAATAACGTACAGATTGAAATGGTGGAGAAATGCTGAAGGTACGTTTCCTTAGCGATGCAAAACGTATCCATAGCGCTGGCACAGTAGCTGAGTTCATGGGAACTTCACCGGTATCCGGTAAATGTTACCGATGGCGTCTGATTGGTCTATTCAAACTTTTTAACGTCTATCAATTTGAATAGACTAATCAGACGCCATTGGTAACATTTATCGGCGAATGAGAAAGCTCCAACGAACTCAACCAACCATGTTAAGTTTGCTACTCTGACGATGTGACGTCATGTTTTACTTCTTGTGAACAACTTCCGTTTATACATGTGTGTCACGTATGTGGTTGAATATCTTTCAACCGATGCTTTTTTGTGTATAATTGTTTTTAAACCGAAGAATTAATCAAGGGTAAAACAGTAAACTTAACAAATGACTTAGGCAACAACTTTCAGTAAACCAAACATGAATCCCCATTTTGCTCATTATTATGATGTATTTTCCAGTGATTACTTTTTTATAAATGTTTTTTGTAATTTTTCATACTCTAGTACAAGACCTTATACAGAAATGTATGAAAAATTATTTGATTATCTAGCTCCAAAAATATGGAACGAAAATCTTCAAAAAATGAGAAGAAATAAGAGACAAACTTGAAATCAATAAGTATTTTTAAAAGGCTTATACGACGATTGATTTTCAATATAGATTACATTGAAAACTGTATGAAATCATTAGGTTGAAGGCAATAAGTGAGTGGAGATTTTCTGTTCTGTTTTGTATTAACGTATGAAAATGAATAATTTAAGATAATCTAGAGTACTTGGCTAAACCTGTTCATTTTCTTTAACTAGGTAACCCCAATACAGTTTATACCACAGGAGTGCATGATATTTATGTTCTAAACAGTAATTTGTTTAATAAATAAAGTCCAAAAATTATTTATATTGAAGTATATTTCAGAAATTGTAGTACAGAATGTATATTTGTATGCTGTTTTGCAGAAATACTTCTATTCTATTCTACTTATTTTTTCTCTGTTTTGTTTTAAATAGAATATGTTTAGAAAGTGTCCACATAGGAGCAGCAGTGAAAGGGTTTCCATATAAGACAAGTATGTATTATATAGTACTTTTATTGTAAATATAATTCTTTCCACATTTTTTTCAATTTATGATTTGTGTTCTGTTGGTCTGATAAGTTATATCATTATTTAAAAAAACAATCATTATAAAATTTTAATGAATTCATTCAAAGAAAAAAAAGAGAGGATGAATCATCTTTCTCTAATTTTAATCATTCTAGTATCTTTTTCGAGATGATAAATTATGAAATCCGCATTTTCAGACATTCAACACTTTTACATTGCTTACTATTATTCTAGCTTTTCCTCAACAGTAGCCTTATTTTTTTATTATAGGAGAGTAGTAACTAGTAACTTTTCAGTTTATACTGTGAAAAGATTTGAAGATGCAGTTTCAGATTACAGGTGATGGATAGGTACCATGGGTAGTCCTATCGTTGATATTCATTTGTTCTTCTCGTATTTCCTTGTAATTTTATTTATATACTGCAAATTTTCTATGAAAATTTTATGAATTTGCACAATTTGATAAATTTATTACAAATTGAAATTCTTTTTCTTACATTTCCCAAGAGAATTTCACAAGTTTGAACAATTCAATTGATCTCATCTGAATTTTAATTGTTCTCTACAAATTTTGTAAGTAAATTCCACAATTTAATTCTAATTTTATTTAAACATTGCATTTCAGATCGAGCATTTTTTGGGAGATGTTATTTTTGTAAAATTGTAATTCATTTCAGTATTCAGCCGAACGCGGTAGAGTTAACATCGTAGTGCCAGTAGATTGTAGTCGTAGAAAAGTAGTTCACAGTATTCGAGCAATCAGCGATATTTCGTTTTCGTATTTGTGTTTCTAATTTGAGTGAAACTAGTTATGAAAAATATAGGAACTTGAATTACGAAAACTGGTTAGAAGTATGGATAAGCTGGTTAAGTTACCAACTTTTCTGGTTGGAGAATTCGAAGAAGAAGAAGAGGAAAATCAGAACTCTCTCATCAACGTAGAGGACTCATTAAACCTCACGGTCAACGTAGGGGACCGCAGCCTTTTGGAGGACGTAGGAAGTCTCAATGACTTGTACAATGATCTCATAACTTGGGGCAGTACTACTTTCGATAAGAAGAAGCTACCTAGGAGTGATTTCGATGCCTTCAACTTACTCTGTAATAAACTGGGAATAATAATAAGCAGGGTCGAGACGAGGCGCAACACCCAAAACAAGACAGGGAACGAAGTAATAAGCAGACTGGAAAAATTGGAGAAAAGCGTAAGCCAGCTCACAACTGAGATTTCCAGAGGACAGTCGAGGCCTACAAGATCGTTCGCAGAAGCGGTCCAACTCCCAGGAAAGATAAATGGGTCGAAGCAGCCTGAGAAGAGACAACAATTACTGCGGAAAGTCGTCGAGAAAAACAATATTGTAATAGTGAAACCCAGCACAGTTACCACAGGAAGTGATAATGAAAATAGTGCGAAAATTAGGGAAGCGTTGAAAAAAATCATCCCAAAAGAGAAATCTTTAAAAATAAAAAAGGCAGTGAACGTGCGCGGTGGTGGAGTTTTATTAGTGATGGACCCATCAGAAGATAAGGATAAGGTTTTGGGAAAAGGTATTGTTAATAATAAGGAATTTGAAATTAGCGTACCCACTTTGAAAAAACCAAGAGTAATAATATACAACGTCCCAGTAGAGTTGAATGAGAGTGAACTAGTTATGGATATATATAATAGAAATTTTTCGAGCACAATGAATAAATCAAAATTTGACAAGGAATTTAGCTTATTATTCAAAGTAGGACAAAAAGGGAAAGAGAACACCCATTGGGTAGTTGAATGCTCGTCTAACATCCGCCGAGAAATCATAAATAAAGCACGTATTTATGTAGATTGGACCTCTTGTCGAGTGAAAGACTATGTTGCGATCTCTCGTTGTTTCAAATGTCAGGGTATAGGTCATGTTTCAAAGTTTTGTAAAATAAAATCAACAATTTGTGGTCATTGCGCTTTGGAGGGCCATGATTTTAAAACCTGCCCGAACAAATTGCAAGAACCTATATGTGTAAATTGCAAAAAACAGAAAAAAGAGCACAAACATAAAGTAAACAATTCAAGCTGTCCCACGTATATTAAAGCAATTCAAACGTTGATAGATAGAACGGATTATGACCATTAGAAAATACTACCTTAAATTGAGGGCAATTCATTCATTCAAAATAAATGTTTGTATTAGGCTGATAATATTGAACTCATTAAACAGTGCACTTCAATTAGAAATAGATAGGACCAACTACAATAGTAATTCAATATGAATAATAGAATAATTAATGTAGAAGAAATAGATTTTCATAATACTCTGGAAATTGATGACACACTTGCTTTCCATCCGAAACATTTTTGTCAATCTGGTATATTTTTCAATATTATCCAGCTCAATATACGTAGCCTTAGGAAGAACTTGATCAATTTATTATTTGGCTTCAAAACAGCAGTGTTAGATATGATGTGATTATTTTAACAGAAACTTGGATTTCAAATGATGAAAAATTTATGTATAACGTAAACGGTTACAATCATTTTTGTCAACCTAGTAAAAAAACAAAATGTGACGGCGTAAGCATTTACATGAATGAAAATATTGAGTGTAATAGAATAGTATTTGAGTTGGAACAGTCCAATGGTATTAGATTAGATTTTAAACTTAATAATGTTGATTATACAATTCTTGCTATATACCGATCTCCATCTACCGATATTAATTTATTCATAAATGAAATTGATCATTGTCTGTCTAATCTTTCTACTGAGTATGCTATTCTTATTGGTGATATGAATATTAATTTACTTGATGGTGGTGGACTGACTCATGAATATGTAGGTGTGCTCAACCTGAATGGCTTTGAATCGTTCATAAACAAACCTACCAGAATTCATAATAGTGGCAAGTCTTGTATCGATCATATTTTTATAAAAAGGCCGACATCACATAATACAATAATTAGCGCTGTACTGAAAACTACCATTACAGACCACTTTTGTGTTGCAGTCAGCTTAGATACCAAGGATAGAATAAATAAAGTTGTTATGAATCACAAAACTAATATTAATTATAATGCACTCAAACAAGAAATTGAAAAAGAAACTTGGGATTTTACTAATATTGTATCCTACGAGGACATTGATAATGTAACCAATAGTTTCATCCATAGAATTAAAGAGCTCATTGATAAACACACAACTACGATAAAAACGGTCCATAAGTACAAACCTCTAAAGCCATGGATTTGCCGAGGACTCATAAGTTGTATCAGGAAAAGGGATAAAATGTATAAAAAAGTTATAAAAAATCCTCTTAACACACAATTGAAAAGTGAGTACTGTGCTTATAGGAATACTCTGAATACAATTATAAGACATACAAGACTGAATTACTTCAGAAATAAAATAAATCAGAATAAAGGTAATATTAGGAAAACTTGGGAATGTGTCAAAGAAATGATGAGCATTAAGGCAATAAAATCTGAAGTAAAAGTGGAGTCCAATAGACTTAATAATTTTTTTGCAAACGTAGGTAAATTTTACGCAAGTAAAATTGACTATAACTCAAATGACACATTTCCTGATTTTATAAATAAACCTAAAAGTGAAAACTCTAATTTCTATTTATTTCCTACTGATCACATTGAAATTCAAAATACAATAAGAGAACTGAAAAACAATTCAGCACCTGGGATAGACGGAATAAACAATATAACTTTAAAATCAATTGCAAAATATGTTTCTAAACCTTTAGCAACTATAATAAATAAATGTTTCGTAGAAGGATACTTCCCAAAAAGTTTTAAAATTGCAAAAATTAAAGCTCTTTATAAGTCTGGTGATAAGTCAAAGCCTGAAAACTACAGACCAATAAGTTTACTGAGTAATTTTACAAAAATTATGGAGAAATTAATAAAAAACCGATTAACTAACTATGTAGAAAAAATAAAACTTATTAATGTAAACCAATATGGGTTTCAATCAAAAAGGTGCACAAGAGATGCAATACTTAATATCATCAATAAAGTAAATAAAGGCTTTGAAAAAAATGAAAAAACTCTTACAATATTCCTTGACCTTGCAAAGGCATTTGATACTGTGCCACATCATAAACTAATTGCTAAGTTAGAACATTATGGAATTCGTGGGGCACCTCTGAATCTATTTAAAAGCTATCTCCTAGAAAGATTCCAGGTTTTGGATGATAGTTTGGAGAAATTGTCTGCTTTTGGATTGCCTCAAGGAACGGTACTATCACCTCTCCTCTATATTATATATGTCAACGATATTTTTAATATGGAGCACCAAAATAGTTCTACTATCTCTTTTGCCGATGATACAGCTGTTACAGTCTCTAGTGATACTTGGGAGTCTACTTTTCAAAACGCTGAAGTCCTTCTCCATAAAACTGGGCTATGGTTCAGACATAACCTTTTAACTGTTAATGCTAAGAAAACAAAGTACCTAGCTTTTTCTCCAGATAGTAAAGGTCAACCACCTATAAACAAATTACTAAAAATCCATTTTGAAACCTGTAACTTCAACAGTAACTCTAATAGTCTTGCATTTCACACATGTAATTGTGCACCTTTGGATAGGCCAACTGCTTTGAAATACCTGGGAATTGTTGTTGATCAACATCTAAAGTGGGGGAGTCATATTGATTATCTGATTTCTAGATTGAGATATTTAATTTTCCAATTCTATAGAATAAATAAGTTGAATAATTTAGATATAATTAGATTAATATATAAGGCTTATGCCGAATCCATTCTGCAATACTGTATTGAGGTATGGGGGGGGTGCAATGAACACACACTTTAACAAGTTGTTCATTATTCAAAAATATATAATACGAGCAGCACTGGGTAGACCTAGACTTTATACAAGTAGACTGATCTTTGATGAATTCCAAGTATTAACTGTAAGACAATTATTTATGAAGAAACTTATTGTATACATAAATTGCAATAGAGAACTATTCAAATTCAGACAGATTGATTACAATATAAGACCGTTAAGAAATCTAGTTTTGATTCCAAATCTCAATAAACGCATTTGCAGACATCAAACTCTCTATATTTGCTGTAAACTTCTTAACGTGATACCCATGCAGCTAATACCATTCACGAATAAAACTAAAACTCTTGGAATAGATACGTGGGTGAAGGCAAATTTATATTTTAAAATAGGCTCTGTATTCTTATAATGTTGGATATAAGTTATATTTAAGGTTGTTTATAAGTGTTATTTTTTTGATTTTCATCCGGCGCACAAGCTTGGCTTTGCTGATGGAAATCTTGAAGAATATATTTTTCTTGTATTATATGTAACTTACTGTGCAAACACATAGTTCAATTTTGTGTATCTGATTGTGATGTACAATTACATTTGTTTTTTTTTTGGTGTTTTTAATAAAGATTTTAATAAATTTTAAAATTTTTTAATAATTTTGTAGTTGTCAGGTTCATAGCGCATGCAATGATTATCGCGTCAATAATATAGAAAGTTGATCGTTGTATTGTACATTATTGTGATGTTTTTCATGACAAAATACTTGATGAACAATCTAATATGAAAATGGGTATCTTGGTAGGATGAAGAAGCTTCTCTTTAGAAGCAAAATGCATTCCTCCAGTATAAGTGAGTAGGAATCATAATTTAAATGGAAATTCACAATTCCCAATTACAAAATTCTCAATCAATACCTCAACAATAGTAAAATAAAAAAAAATTAAATTAAATCTATTCTCTGCTGTAAAATCACTTCCCGGTGGTTCGGAACCCACCTAAAACTTTAGCTCCAACTCATCAATCACCATCATCCAATTCAACTAACATTACCCACGCACAGGTCTCAGACCTAAGTGGGCTTCATCCTCCGAAAAAAAAACAAGAAAATGGAAAATGATATCAGCAATTGAATCAAGAGCAACTACTTTTCTGTTCTTTGATTTTGGAAAAATAGAAGTTTAACTTTCCTTCTCACCTTTCCTTTCTTCTCCTTCCTCCTACCGTAATATTATGAGAACCGCTCCCTAGTACGTGGGCAACCATTGTTGGAAGGGGTTTCCATCTCCACATATAGTAGTATATTTATATTTCAAAATAGTTTATAGGTTTTACTTTTGTATAACTTTGGATTCAAGTTATGATATTTTAATATTTTTCATTTTTGTATGACTTGTATATGTGTGTTTTGTTTTATAAATAAGTAAATAGAATACAGTGTCAGTTTTCATAAGGATGGTGCATTGGGAAAACTCGAAGTTTCTTGAATAAGATATTGTACAGGGATAGAATAGAATGATTGATTACTTGCCTTGCTGATAGGTATGAGGAAGTTTATGTTGTATGATAGGATGACACGTGTGAGTAGGACGACAAAGCAGACAATGGCGGCGTTCTCGAAGTCGGTGAGCTGCGCCTCGCAGGGTCGAAACTCGACGCGCCATCCGATCTCAGAGTGCGGCGGCGGCGGCTTGAAGCGCATCGTCTGCCAGTTAGTCGACTGAATGTTCTAGAAAAAAGAAAATAAATGAATAAAATCGATAAAATTAATCAGAATGAATAATGAAAATTATGTTTGTCGACTTAATGTTCTAGAAAAAAAGAAAATAAATGAATAAAGTTGATAAAATTAATAAAAATGAATAATGAAAATTACGTTAGTCGACCGAATGTTCTAGAAAAAAATAAAATAAATGTATAAAGTTGATAAAATTAATAAAAATGAATAATGAAAATTATGTTAGTGGACTGAATGTTCTAGAAAAAAAGAAAATAAATTAATAAAATTGATAAAATTAATCAGAATGAACAATGAAAATTATGTTAGTCGACTTAATGTTCTAGAAAAAAATAAAATAAATGTATAAAGTTGATAAAATTAATAAAAATGAATAATGAAAATCATGTTAGTCGACTAAATGTTCTAGAAAAAAAAAAATGAATAAAATCGATAAAATTGATCAGAATGAACAATGAAAATTATGTTAGTCGACTTAATGTTCTAGAAAAAAATAAAATAAATGTATAAAGTTGATAAAATTAATAAAAATGAATAATGAAAATCATGTTAGTCGACTAAATGTTCTAGAAAAAAAATAAATGAATAAAATTAATCAGAATGATGCTTGTGAACTATAGAGGAACCATACATAGAGGCCATATATGCTATACAAATTATTCAAGGGTTCATTACAGCCAAAATACATAGCCAAATACGGCGCATTGTGTGGCAGTTGGTCGACTAAATCAAGGTTATTAAAAAAAAATTGTTCTTTTTTGAAAACTAGAAAAACGATGCGATAATAACGTTCAGTAGCATAAGGTCAAGGTTGTTTTTATTAACCTTGGCATTAGGTGACCCATCTATATCATTGATAGCTGATCAAGAAAAAGAATCAAATCTGTGTTATACAAAATACTTAATTTTTATACTGAAAAAGCGTACGAATAGAGCTGAAATTTGCAATTTAAGCGTAATTCTAAACAGAAGGATGTCATGACTTTTCTATTTTGCTGATTTGAGCGGGTTATGGAACAACCTTGCTTTTGTTAACATTGGACTGAATACTCTAAGAGAGAGTGTGAGAAAACAGTTAGAGTTAATCAGAATGATGTTTGTGAACAAAAACGTACAAAAAGATCATACTGATAGTAAGTAAGTTATATCAATAGATTATGCTGTGATTCAAATATACTTCAGGTTATATAGCTGTGACAGTTTATGAGCAGACTGAGTAAGGGATTGAAGGAGAGGGCAATAATGGAATAACAAGGAAAAATAACACGACAAGAAGAAAGAGGAAGTGGAAGAAGACGAGGAGGAGAAGGTAAATAATAAATATATTTCAATGAGAAATACAAATGAGAGTGTAATGTAACAGCATGATTTATTTGTCATGAATATTAACAAAAAGCTATTGTTGGCTATCGAAAGAAAAATGTTGAGGTCAGTGAAATTTCATGGCAAGTAAAATTGTGCTGAATGAACGAGTGGCTCTGGGCAGTCAGTGTCGAGTACGGGAGCTGTTTATATCCACAGACATATTAATAATGTTATTGTTATTAATATGCCCAGATTATTATTAATTAATTCCCAATATTATTATTATTATTATTATTATTATTAATGTTATTATAGTGTTATATAACTATGGTTACATCTACAGCAGATAACCCGCCCCACTCTTCCATGCTGAGCAAGTGACTATTTTGGAGCGATTTTTGTTGAAAAGAATATATATAAATTTATTTTTATTTACTTAAAAAGGCAATTTTATAAAAGTATTTAACCAAAGTGGAAGAGATAATTGAAATGCAGAAATAAATACTATACATACATGTCGAATCGAAATTCAAACACAACATTGAAATTCTTATTGCGTTCTTAATATTTTGATAAGCTTATTAGTCTTAAGTTTTTATAATTATAAACTTTTTCAATTCGTTAGCGAATAAATTTAAATATTAGTCATTAGATCAAAAAAGAAATTAAGCTTTAGTAATAAGCTTTAGTAGTCATGCATAGAATAAATAAATAAATCTTCTATTCAATGGAGTTCACAAAGCGTAAAAATTGTGAAAAACAACATTATTATTCCAGGGTAGATTATAGGTACAGCTGAGATATTCAATCAATAATCAAAATTCAAAATTATATAAACTTTTCTTGGACTGTGATGGTGCTTTGTTAAAAGTGAATAACAAATGAATATTCTTTTACTGTAAGAAACTCATGTATTTTTTGTGAGGATGAAGCCCACATAGGTCTGAGACCTGTGCGCAGGTAATGAGTTGGATGATGGTGATTGATGAGCTGGACCTACAGTTTTAGGTGGGTTCCGAACCACCGCGAAGTGATTTTAAAGCAAAGAACAGTGTCTTTTGCTGGCCAATATAATCGGTCACCCTTACAAAGAGTGCCCAGGAGAACGCAGCTTATCTCTATCTGATTGAACAGATACCTGCTACAGCTCACGGCTATCAAGGTGAAATTTCTAGTGAAACAGACCTAACCTGAGATTTTTATTCTACTTTGAAATTTTGTGAAAAGCAATTTTGGGCAATAGCGTGTTGTATTCACATTGATTGTATGTAGTTAAATGAATAAATAAATACTGCTGGCTAAATTAAAAAATCTTGATTTCAATGCCGCTATGTTTGC
Source organism: Conomelus anceps (assembly GCA_948455865.1). Classification (NCBI taxonomy): domain Eukaryota; kingdom Metazoa; phylum Arthropoda; class Insecta; order Hemiptera; family Delphacidae; genus Conomelus; species Conomelus anceps. Next base: position 20,946,895 of record OX418216.1, read on the forward strand.
TTATTGCGGTGGCGCAATGGGAATAAATTCTATTGATTGATTGATTGCCATTATTGAGGTTGAAGTTAGAACTTAATGTCCTCTCTACCAGATCAATAAACTACAATGAATTTCTGTGTAGTCTACCTCTCGCATGCCAAGCATTACGTTCAAATTTTCAATGATATTGCATATTAATATTGCCATTTGAGATAAGTTAGGCTAGATATGCCTAGTTTTATTTTACAGAATTAATCAATTTAAATAATTAATTATTTTCATTTTCAAATACCTATTGCTCTATCTACGCATCACCTCTTGACGATCCCATTTTAGGTGAGCTTTGCTTATTGTTGTGGCGCAATTGGCATAAATTCTATTGATGATTTTAAGCTTTTATTTAGGGCGGAGTTAGAGCTCAACGTCCTCTCTACCACCCTAATTAGTGGTATTGATAAATTAGAATGTATTTTTGATGGGCTACCTCGAAGTGATCGGTGTCGTTCTCGTCGTCCTGGTTGACCTTCTCGCTGAACAGAGAGACACTGTCGCGCACAAACAGATGCGCCACATGCTGTGCCAGCAGGTGATCAATGTCCGCACCGCGCAACTGCTCGTAAACAGCCTCGTCATACACCAGAGGCACATCGTTGAACCTAGGATATCATACAAACCAAATTTAATTATTTAGATAAAATATTTTCATTTTTTTTTTAATACGGTAACTTAATTATTTTAAGATAATTATTTTGATAAAATATAATTATTGGGGAAGTGATAGCCGAGTGCCATAGCAGGTATCTGTTCAATCAGAGATAAGCTACGAAACTGATGGGTGCTCTTTGTAAGGGTGACCGATTGGATTGACCAGCAAAAAAGAATGTTCTCTGCTGTAAAATCACTTCCCGGTGGTTCGTAACCCACCTAAAACTGTAAGTCCAACTCATCAATCACCATCATCCAATTCATTACCCACGCACAGGTCTCAGACCTATGTGGGCTTCATCAGCAATAAAAAATAAATTTAAAAACAGATTTATAAATAGGTAGCTCCGTGGTGGGGTGTCCTGGAGAGAGGATTTTTTTGAGGTTGAAGCTCACATAGGTCTGAAACCTGTGCGTGGGTAATGATTTGGATGATGCTGATTGATGAGTTGGAGCTACATTTATCATTCAACTCCCTCCAGCGGTCTCAAAAATTCTTCCAGTAAATAATATAATTTTGTATTTTTATTTAGTTTCTTTCAATATAGCTTATATTGAATTTATTTCTTTCGACTACTAATAGTTGTAAGACTATCTATCCAATTATGGTAAGTAGTGAACAAGATTATGTAATTATTGATCTGACTTGTCTTATACTCCTTAACTGGAGTCTTCAAGACGTACAGCCAGTTGCACGGAAGAAAATTAAATTTGACCACCGTAAGATGACGTCATTTGACGGAGTCAGTGCAACGACTTCTTCCCTATTGAGCTCCGTAATATGAGGTCATCTTACAGTGGTTAAATTTAATTTTCTTTTCGTGGTCATTTGTAGACGGCAATCTACAAAAAAAATGCAATCTGTTTAAAGGAGAATGTTTTTTTTATGAAAATGGCATTAAATTTCATTCTATAGTCTCTATTGGGTTATTAATAATTCTACTGATGCAAACGTCACTCACTTTTCGCCCTGCGGCGACAGATAGGAATCGATGCTGTCGTATCTGGACTTTGGTATGCGGAACTTGTTGTGCTTGAGTGGCTGCAGACCTCGCTCCTCCCGTGTGCGACAGTCCACCGAGCAGGAGATCACCGTCCACCGGCAGTCCACGTCCGTCAGCATGCCGCGCTGGATCGGACTGGCTGCTGTCAATGCCAACTGCAAGGAACACAAGAACACCTAAATATTATACAGTTTAAATAAAGTAAAATTAGATAGGGGAAGTGATGTAAAATTTAAATTTATATAAATAAAGGTTTACATACCTGCGTTTTGATATCAAATAATCCGATATTTATTTGATATCAAAACGCAGGTATTTAAACCTTTATTTATATTAACTGGTATCCGGAGGCCGAAGAATTCAATATTAAATTTATAACACTCCCCCTAGGAAAGAGGTAACCGTGAGCAGTAGCAGGTATCTGTTCAGTCAGACAAAGATAAGCTACGAATTTTCAAGTTTTTAATGAGCCAGTCGTACAAAATTGGTAAATAAAACCAAGCTAAATGTAAAAACAAAAAACACACACAACACATAACAATGCAATAAGATAATGCACTTAACTCAGCCCTAAAGCGCAATAGACACACAAATGGTTTGAACGAAGATTTGTCACAATAAATAAATAAATGAACTGAATTCTATAATCTGTGATGTTTTCTATGATTAAATACTTGATGAACAATCTAATATCAGAATTGGCAATGTATTTCTATTTAAATTATTATAATTATGTATTATTTATTCAATTATACTACAGTGTTCTGATAAAGCTTATCTTTAGAAGTGAAATGCATTCCTCCAGTATAAGTGAGTAAAAATACAGTGATTAGAAATTAAAATAAAAAATAAGTGAGTAAAAACACTGAAAATACAGTGTTCTGATGAATCTCATCTTTAGAAGTGGAATGCACCCTCCATTAAAAGTGAATAAAAATCATAATTTAAATATAAATACAGTGCTTTGATGAAGCTCATCTTTAGAAGTGTTATGGGAGCTCCAGGATAAGTGAATAAAAATCATAATTTAAATAAAAATACAGTGCCAGTTTTGATTGGCAATTTTATAGGTGGTTTCGTTCTATTTTTAATTTAAATTATGATAGGGGCACCTTAGTGCTGTGGTTTGCAGTTGCAACTATTGTTTCAAATAAAACGGGGTTCCAACTGACAAGGATCTTAATTTGCAAGGATTCTTTTTTTGGGAAGCGCTCTGACTACTACTGGTACCAGATTAAAATAGCCTAGTTGTGTGCAACTACAGGGAAGCATGCTTTTGATTTCTTCAACCTACATCTAGGTATGATAATATTTCAACTACATCTAGTTGCGTGGTCATGTATATTGCAGTTTTTTTATCAAACCACCCTGCCTTTCTTTTACCTCCTCAATGCGCTGATAGATGTACTCATTGAAAACTGCAAGAATTCTATTATTACTCTTATTCTATTATTCTTACTGGGACAGTCAATCCGTATGACGGACTGCAGCGCAGTCAGAACTAATGTCTTCGGTATGTCTACTCTCTTCAATGGCATCAGCGAGTTACTCAATCCCACATTGCAAGCTCAACTCTCTAACTCTCGGATCAGAGACTATTACTAAAGTAATTTTATCATTATCTTATCTTATCTCTTTGTAAGGGTAACCGATTGGAGTGGTCAGCAAAAAAGACTATATTCTCTGCGGCAGGTCTAACTCATTAATCACTATCATCAATCTCAGACCTATGCGGGCTTCATCCTAAAAAAATAATAATAAATAAAATTAACTTATCACTTACCATAATTGGGCATAAAGGTGTAAGTTGATCATAAAGTATCCTGGCTTCTTTTATGTTACAAGCCTGCAAACAAGAGAAATACGACTTATAATAACAAATGTGTCTTACTATGACAGAGTCAATATACAAACTGAAAGGAAATATCAGGATTTTATCCCACAACTGATTTTTATTTATTTATTGATACAGTCAAAATACTACTCATTGTAAAGAAACAATAGGCTTTTAGCCCAAAACTGTCTCTATTACTAAATTTTTACACGAGCCCAAATATTTGTAAGCATACGTTATTAAACGTTTTGATTGAAATATAACTTGAATCTTCTGGAAAACACAATCACCAAGTTCAATTTGAACGATGAAGCACTAAGACTGATTCTATTTAATACTCTCCTAAATATAAATATTTCTGAAATTTAGACTATATAATTTTTAATGAAATTTCAACCGATTTCTTTCACTGAAGATTTTCTTCAGTGGCCCTCCCCCGGAAAATGTTTTAAAGTTACACTTGAATTGGTGCATTTTAAACGCATTTGAGCATGGTTAGTAATGCACATAATATAATATTACATAATATACAAAATAATAAGCTAGTTCAGATCTGGTTTAAAATAAATGATTTGATTATCAATTTAGATAGTTGGAGCTCCGCTCCGGCGTCCTAAAAGATACCGTAGCTCCGCTCCGGTGTGCTTCGGCTGAAATTAAGCCCTGGAACTTTCACAGTGGAGCATTTAATACTTAATGATAACCACCCATGGCAAAATAAAACACTTGCGGTGGAATGCTGTATGGCACATTTCAGCAGCGTAAATACCACTATTCCACAGCATGTATTTGATTTTGCATTGGTAATTATCATCGAGCATTTGAATATGTAAGCACCCAAGTGAATCAGAGCTCTCAACTTTCTTAAAGGTGCTTCCACAGTGGAGCACCCAATCCACTCGATGATAATCAACATCGCAAAATCAAACATATGCTGAGGAAAGGTGTATGACAAATTGGAGCGTGTGTGGATACTACCATTCCACACCTTACGTTTAATTTCATGATGGTGATTATCATCGAATATTGATGCTCCACTGAGCAAGTACACTTCAAATTATTGTTATTGAATATTATTTATTCACATACAAAAGCCCACAAAAGTTGTGTTTTAGTCCATGACGAGCGTTACTGGTATACAATAATAGTAGTTTCAGAATTCAAAAAATAAAAGAATTAAAAAATATGGTATACAAAGAAATCGATAAAGAATAAAGGAGCTTAGTTAGGTTAACATTAAACTTTGGATAATGAATAATAAGATATAACAAAATGGATATCTTCCACAGTATCACCTTCGCCACTACAAATAAAGTTAATCTTTGGAAGTGTACTATGAAGGGAATATTTCTAAGAAAAAATTTAAAAAAATTGATTGGTCTTTATTCATACAAATAATAGTTGGATAGTTACTAGTATAAAATACAATATATAGGCATCACCAACTATTATTACATTAAACATTATCAGTTACTTATTACATAAGCTGTTTAACTATATACAAACATTAAATTATGTCTGAAAATGATTTAATATGGTAAATAGAAAAAATGAAAAAAGCTTGGTGATTCATTTGCACACGAAAAGGCGAAGTTAGGGACGGTGTCCCTCTCTTACACTTAACCTAAAGACAGAGAGGACAAAAATATATAAGAAGTAGAGCGAATTTGGGAGTTTTGGAAAGTGATAGCCGAGAGCCGTAGCACTTTATCTGTACAGTCAGATAAAAATAAGCTACGAACTCCAACGCCCTCTTAGTAATGATGATCGATTGGATTTCGCCGGCCAAAGCAAAGTAGACACGAGGACGTTAATAACTACTGATCAGTTAAGCGGTAAGATATTTTAGTTTTATTTTTAATTCACTGTGACGGTTATAAAATCACTTGTTATTTTACAGAAGATAATGAAATAGTTATCTAATTTGTATCTGTTTTTGGATGAAGACGGTGAAATATTATTATTATTATTATTATTGAGATATTATTAAATACATTCCACTGTTGACCAGGTACACAGGATGGTGAATATTATAGAGAAGAGCTTGGAAGTAAAAAATGTTTGTTCTGCAGCTTTCCTGGATTTGGGGCAGACCTTTGATAAAGTGTGGCATAAAGGGCTAAATCTTAAACTCGAAAGATTACTTCCTAAGCAGTTCTCAGATATTTTATAGTCATATCTGGCAGGAAGATACTTTAGAGTTAAACATGAAGATGCGTATTCTGATTTAAAGGAAATTAAAGCAGGAGTGCCTCAAGGTTGCGTTTTGGGCCCAATTAATCAAGTTCTTCCATATTCTAATAATGTCAAGTACCTTGGAATGACATTGGATGCAAAGCTTCGCTGGAAGGCCCATGTCAAAAAGAAAAGAGAAGAGCTTGGGATAAAGTTCAAGAAACTTTACTGGCTGATTGGAAGAAACTCCATACTTTCAATTCCCAAGAAAGTGATAATCTACAATCAAGTCTTGAAAACTGTTTGGACGTATGGTTTACAACTTTGGGGGTGTACCAAACAAAGCAAAGCCAACATCATACAACGCTTCCAGAACAAGGTGCTGAGGAGCATTGTTAATGCACCTTGGTATGTGAGGATCTTCACAGCGATCTTCATAGAGACCTGGGAGTAGACCTGGTATCCAGCGAAATCCAGAGGTATGCTGCAAAACATGAAGAACGTCTCCACCAACGCATCAACTTCGAAACAATCCAGCCGCTGGAAAATGGGAGATTGGTGCGGAGGCTCAAAAGGATAAAGCCATTTGAATTGGTTCAGTGATTGATTTACGAGTCAGTGTCCAGTGAAACAGCAGAGCAGTGACTGAGTGAAGCCCAGCTAAGTAGTGAAAACATAAGTTCACATATATATAATTAGATGTAGCTCAGAGACCCTAAGGAGGACGTGTTCTATGTTTTAAGTTTAGTTATGCAGGCTAGAAAAAAGTTGCTCATTAGTCTTAAGACTAGATAGTAACAGTAAATATCACAAAAAAATTATATTACAATATTAAACTTGAGTGTTATTATTCAATTCAATTCAATTTATTGACTTCATCTTTATACTTATGGAAAATATGTATTTTAACACATTTTCAACATATGAAATCATACTTACAAGACCTGAGTCCGTTCGTGAGTATGAGTTACCATAATTATTAGAGAAATTATATTTTGAAAAATTACCGTATGAAAGAGATTATACTTATAGTTTAATATTTGTTGTTGTTCTTAGCCAAAGAAAGAAATTTCGCTTCAGTCTAATAGGTATGTCAAGTAAAAGAGATTGAGGAATAATGTTTACTAAATAGTTGCAAATGTACCTGAGTTATCTCCTGCACACCAAGTTTGGCTGAGTCAGATTTGAAGTTGAAGTAATTTGGCGTGTATTGTATGGGTTATGACGTATAGTGAAAAGTTTGTTATTCTTGTTTATGTAAATAATTATTTTTTATAAATAATTGCCTTATAGGATTTTATTACCTTATAGGATATTAGCTTCTTGGAATAATTCTCTTGTAGGATAAAGTCTTGGTTTACACAATGCTATTTTAATTATGAGTTTCTGAATGTTGTAAACTTTATTTATGTGAGTTTTACATAATTATATTATATATTTATTATTATTGTGTAGTTTTGAGATGATAGTAGGTTAATGACAATGTCCAACTGTGCAACATTTTATAAGATTTGTACTGTGTTGAATAAAAGTAAGACTGATTGATTGATGTATGGCAATTATAGTGAAGAATACCTGCCTGAAAAGTGAGCTGCAAACAGCAGCAGCCCATGCCGAACGCCATGGCGTCCATGTAAACGTGATCTGGCAACGCTGCACTATCCGAATCACCACTCGCATCACCCAGTGCTGCCAGGTCCTCCCTGAACGGCGACTGTGTTTTCTTGTCTTTGAAAACTGCAAATAAACACAAAAATTGTAAGAAATTTTAAATTAATAGTCAAAAACTAAATCAAACCACACTGCAAAAAAAGCAGAAAAAACAATACAATTTTCATTTCATTTTATTAATCATATGTTGAGCATTGTAGCTTGCTTGTACAATATAAACATGTCATACTATATTCTTAAAAATTAAAAATCATCTTAAAATACATACAATATAACTCAGTGTTAATGAGTTATTATAGAAAAAAGTCACCAGAACTTTTTAATTTTCTAAAGTTGAAAAATTATTTTATGCTGTAGAAGCACTTAGTATGTAGCCAGGACTTCAAGCTTCTCCTAAACATTGAGTCAGTTTCTATTTGTCGATGCTCTGCAGGGAGAACATTATGGATCTTCTTAGCCATATACTGAGGACTTGCCTCATAAAAAGAGGTTCTGCGAGCTTCTAGTCTTACATTTACCCTGCTTCTTGTATTGTATGCGTGAAGTCTGCTCCAGTCATCCATTCACTCTCAAACTTTTATACCATACAGGCCGAAAATTAAACAAACAGACAAAATGGCAAAATCCTCGCTGATATGAATAAATTTCTGCATGGGAATAATGTTGATTTCCGAAGCATAACCCTTAGTGCTCTCTTCTGTACTCGGAAAACATGAATGCAGTTACTTGGAAGTTACTACAAGTATTATAAACACAAAATAAATTAGAAAGACTGCAAGTCTGACAAAAAACGTCGTTAGTGGTAGTTACAGTGACTTGTTGAAAGTGTGGCCATTGGACGCCTCGCTTCTGATTAGATTATTCGGTTACATGGTACAAATTCGCCATTCGTGTCCAAATTAGACTACAGTGACTGTGATCGACTCAATGTAGTATGAACCATATGCTATCCTATTTTGGTTAGGCTACGCTGGCGGGAGAACAAGGGTTTACATACGTACTGTGTAGTCGGAGCCAAGCAGTCATTTGAAAAACATATATTTAAAAGAGATATGAAATATTGAAACTATATAGATATACAATCAAACATAGTGTGAGAATTTTTTTCTTTCTCTTTATATCTCTTTAATTTTATAGAAAACTAGCTGGCCCGACGCGCGTTGTTGCGATCTCATAAAAAATTCTTGATTTTATTATTTGCCACCTCCCATTTCCATTTCAAATTTCAACCTTCTAGTACTATTAGGGAAGAAGTTAGTCCTAGGGCTCTTCCAGCTGATCAGAGAGGCATCCTTCGTTGTTTTCTTACACAGTAAGACCTTACTCACATCCTCTCAATGAACATTTCAAATTTAAACCTCCTACGACTATTAGGGTAGAAGCTAGGTTTTTGATTTAATTATTCACCACCTCCTACCGAGACTACATTTCAAATGTCTAGCTGCATTGGTTAACAGATGTCATCAACCCGGCATAATTACATTTCCCAGTATGTGAGTATGATCCCAGTCATATTATGTTTCCTACATACTGCAAGGCTCCGACTGCATGGTAGCCTATATGCAAAGTCTTTGCGTTCCAGACAGCGTAAATAACGCCGCTAAGGGGCCTGCCATATGATTAAAAACTGTTGACTTCTATCAGCTGTTCCTTTAAGCTGTTTAGCCAGCAAGTTCAGTAGGTTAGGTCTGTAAAATGGATTAATTAATAATAATTATTAGCCCCTCTATTAAAATGTATGGTCATAGCCCATCCCCAGTATTCACACAACATATTCCCAAAGTTTCATGCCGATCTGTCAAGTAGTTTTGAAGTCTATAGGGAACATATATATATATACAAACATATAAACATCTATACATACATACAGGCAGACATTCATTTCTATTATATACATAGATTCTTCGAGGTAAATGAGGATTGTTTTGGCGTTAAGCTGTAAGCCTCTACTGCTTGTGAATAAATAAATGTTTTATGACCCTAAGTTTGCTGAATTTCGTGTTCTCTCAAAAACTAGCTCGAATATATTTGTATATTCAAATATTACTCTAAAAATATCTGCATTATTTAAGAAGCTATTTCGTAAACAAGATGAATTATGATAAAAAGTTATCAACCAGTTATGCATAAATAGAAAAAATTAGCCATCAAGGAAGTTCTGAATTATTAAGAGTCAGATAATTATGCAAATAATCACGAATTATCGTCAAACTTGCTAAAATATTTAGTCATAAATAAAATTGTAAAACTGTCAACCATTTATAAACTGAAAAGATCGATAATCCATTGACCAACAAAAACAGCTGCATCTTTCAAATTAGAAAAGTAATCTCACTGATAATGGGACAATTTCATTGCGTAGCTTTTCCCTGAATGGTCACAAATTCGAGATAAACTTGAAATAAAACCCATAAGACTGTCAACTGTCCACACATCTGAATAAAATCAATCATCATACGATTTCATTTTGTATTTTTTTCCTGAATAACTCAAATTCCAGATAAAGTTAAAAAGCATAAAACTGTCAACTGTATACATATCAGCAAAAATCAATCAGCCATAGATCAACAAATAGGTTCGTGTTATGTGAAAAAAGATAATACAATATAATTGCCAATTCAGTTTGTATTTTTTCCTGAATGAATAGAAATTTAAGATAGTGGCTGCGAGGTTATCACAAACAAAAAAATAGTACAGCTGCTTATCAATACCAAATACCACAAATTATTGTTTAAAAGGCGTATAAAATATCTCAAAATATAACTCAAATTTCAATTTTCAACATTCGTTCAATCTTTGGTCGTCAAAGGCATTTTCCCTAGATACTTGTGTTCAACCTACCTTGAGACTCCCTTGACTCAAGGGCAACTTGATAATAAGCATATGGCTTTTATAGTGGGGTATCATAATTAGGAATAAAATTATATTTAGTAGCAAATTTTAAGAGTCGGGATTCTCTTTTTTATCTGTATGTTTCTTTTTTTGAATAAACTCCTCTGGATGTTTCGTAGTATCATCCAGAGTAATTATTATTATTGGTGGGGAGACTTACGGATCGTCCACCTTGCCGTTTAAACCATGTTACGGAAAAAAATGGTGGATCTACAATTTTAGATGGGTTCCGAACCACCGGGTAGGAGATAATAATGCTTATAACATCAAGCCATAGAAACACGGTCACAGATAATAATGCGTATACCATCAAGTCATAGATGCACGGTCACACATCCAAACGCAGTGTTGAGCGAGCGGTCGTGACAACACCACGCTCACCGAGTGACCAATTTTTTTTTTTTTTTAATTGAATAGTTCTTTATTTCCTCTTTAAAAAACAAGTACATAGGTAATGACAATAATTTTGAGAAAAAAAATATTCTTCACATGGGCTACAATATGCCTGTGTGCGAAGAAGAGTCTGAATCGTAGGATTTTATTTAGAAGAAAAAAAGACAAATTAAAAAAAAAATTGAAGAGAAAAATAAATTACAACCAAAAAAAGAGGGGAAAAAAACAAATAAAAAGCGAGAAAAAAAGGCTTAATTGTTTGAGGAGGATCATCTATCTATGGGAAATGCGAAGCCAACAAGAGAAACCAGAGAGAAAAAACGTATACAAGTAAGGTTTCTGGGATGAGCACTAGTTGTATCAAGAAAAGAAAATTATGCAGGAGCTTCTTTCAGCACATGTAGAAAAGGCAGGAAGGCAGAATGAATATTAAATAAAAGATCAAAGAAAATAATATGATGGTTAGAAGCAGTTATTTTATTTATGGAAAAGAAAAATAATGAAACTCTTAAAAGCGGTATGCAGACTGCAGCAGCATCTCAGATGCATCTCTTCCATGTTCTAACAGCCAAGAGAGCAGAGCATTTTCTTGTAGGAAGTAACACTAAATCGGTCAAAAGTAGAGAACTGCGCAGGCATATTGCAACACAAACGGTGAGAAATATAGAGAGGGTCGCGAGAAGCGGCCATTGTTACTAATCTGGGCATCCTGATGTTGTTGATGCGGGAGAAGCGAGTAAAATGATCATGATTTGATACAGTCATAATTTGGCTATCCCGCCTTTTATGCATGTGCACAAGCAATGCTTTGATGAAGAGCTGCCGTACATCCAATACTCTAAACTCCATGAACAGCTGGTCAGAAGAATAGCATCTAGGCCGACCAGAAGCAGCCTTGATAACCGCCTTTTGCACAGTCAATAGAGGTTTCAGGACATTCATAAAAGCACCACCCCATACAACAATGCCACTGTGCAGTAAAGACTGCACATAGGCAAAATAAGCTAGCCTTATGATAGGGGGATCTAGCAGAGAATTTAGTTTTCTAAAAACGAATATATATTTTTTGAGCTTCTGTTTAAGGTGAGTTATGTGCCTATTCCATCTCAGGTTTCTATCAAGGAAGACACCCAAATACCTGTATTCAGAGACCTGCTCCAGCTCTTGACAATTACAAGTTGTACTTGAGCTATCTCCACAAGTATGAATTTTTATAGACAAACCATTCCTTGCATTAACATTTTCCTTCCTAAGAAAAAGTGGCATTACTTTTGTTTTGCTTGTATTCAAGGTCAATGAGTTTTGATCAAACCATCTTTTTAGGATGCTTAGACCCTCACCAGCTCTTCTGTAAACACAGTTCCATGATTTATCATCAAACAGGATAGCAGCATCATCAGCAAAAAGGAACATTCTGCCCTGTGTTTCAACCTTTAAAATGTTATTAATATAAACCAGAAACAAGAGGGGACCAAGTGTGCTACCCTGCACAACTCCATAGTCCACAGATATCAAGGAGCTTTCAATGTTCAGCAATCTCACCACCTGTTTACGATTACTTAGATAACTTGTGAACCAATTCAGGGAAACGCCACGAACCCCCACATGTTCCAGCTTTTTGAAGAGTATTGTCCTGTCAATAGAATCAAAGGCTTTAGCAAGATCAAGAAAAGCAGCAACCACACAGTTACCTTTAGACAGATTGTTGAAGGCTGTTGTGGTAAAGTCAAACAGGGCCTCATTTACTCCAATGCCTTCCCTGAATCCATACTGTTCTGGCACTATCACCCCATGAGCCTCCAGGAAGTCATTTAGTTGCCTCCTCACCACCTTCTCCAAAACTTTAGAAAAGATGGAGAGGAGGGAAATAGGCCTGAAGTTCGGATAAGCATTCCTCTCACCACCTTTATATATTGGAATGACAGTTGCTATTTTGAAGGCACTAGGGAAGATTCCCTGTCTTATGCTATTATTGATGACATGAGTCAAAGGCTTAGTGAGGCATTGAACATTGTTCTTCACTAGAGATGCCGCAACACCATCATACCCAGGGGCAGAGCCACCCTTCATGTGCTGAATGAATGACACCACTTCCGCCTCACTTACTGTCTGAAACTCAAAGGTATGAGGGTTAGAAAAATTTTCATCTGCTACAATCCTTTCACCACCAGTGTTCAAAGCTGCAGCCAGATTATACCCGACCTTAGAATAGTGATCATTAAAATCATCGGCAACCTGTTTAATACTATCCCTATTGGCATCATTATTTTGTGTAAAACCAGAAATTGGAAAATCATTACTTTTCTTCCTCCTTCCAGCCAGCTCATTGATCACTCTCCATAAGTTATTAGGGTTATTTGAATTTTCTGTTATAAGGTTACTATAATATTGTTTTTTTTTGTTATATGGATTAAATTTGAAAGTCTATTTCGGTAATTCTTATAATTTAATTTTAAAGCTGTGTTGAAAGGTTGATCCTTCAATTGTTTGCCCAGTCTATCCCTTTCACGTATGGAACACCATGGTGTTATCCATGGCTTAATGACTCTTGATCTACTATTAGCATTGACAGAAGTGTATTTGGCCTCAATTAGAATCCTCTCAACTATTTTCATAAAGTTATCAGCACTTATATTTGTGTCATCTTCATTAATTACACTAAGCCATGTCTCTTTTTTAATTTGGTCAGCAAATACTCTAGAATTGATTTTATGGTCTAGAATTGATTTTATTTTATGGTCAGTAATAGAGGACATGAGGACGGCCGACCTAATATCTGCAGCTCCTGCGTTTCGCACAAAAGCGTGATCAAGGCAGGAAGATGTTGTAGGAGAGACTCTTGTAGGGTGATTTACGCAGCAGACAAAATCTTTTCCTATTAGGAAGTTTAGATACTCGTCACGTTCGTAAACAGTATCATTATCAATTAGGTCCAGGTTGATGTCACCGGTCAGTATATAAGTAGTATTTTCATCAATAAGCTCATAGTAATTTTTCAGACTGTAAAGAAAATCATGGAAATTCGTCCTAGGGCTACGGTAAACAGACAGCAGTTTCACCTTCTTTTGATTTATTTTCAGATTCACTTCTAAACAATTAGCTCCTCCAAGCTCAACATCCATACAATCAATCATTAAATCCTTCCTAATGTAGACAACAATTCCATCGCTTCTATTAGAATAAACTGTAGTGCAAATAGCCTCAAACCCGTCTATTGAAACCAAATTATTATTCTCCCTCAACCAAGCTTCAGTCAGAACGATTACATCTGGATTTGTGGGAAAATCACTTAGCAGAACCAGTGTTTCATCTAAATTTTTATTGTACGATCGGACATTCATATGAAATATTTTTAGATAGGGTGCAAGAGAATTATCGCGAAAAACGTTCTCCACCTCCAACGGGCACTCGCAAACCACAGACTCCACAGACAGAAGATCCTCAATTCTACTATCTAAGTCGAAATCAATCATTATCTGACAGAAAGAAAGAAAGAAAAAGTAATATAATATAATATAATGGGATTAAAAAAAAGCTGTAAAGGTTAGATCGCTTGGTAGGTTGTAAAAAACAAAACAATATACAACCCCAATACCCAAGCCACCGGCCAGCCTTGGCTGAGAAGAAGTGAAAATATAAGTCTAATTGTTGTACCCAGATTCAGAGTCTCCCTCATTACATAATCGTTCATAAATAGTTTGAAATAATAAAGAAAAAGTGAAAGAGACTTATTTATAAATTACTGGAGATGTAATGAAAAAATAAACCATTCTTATTGATATTATTTTAGGATAATTAAATCATAATTCAAAAATAAACTAAGCAAGAAAAATGGACAGAAAACGTACTAGCGATTATTTAAAAAAGTCTTTCACCCTGATAGAAATATACAATGTAGACTCATTTTGAACAAAAAGTTCAAGGTTAGAGAATTATGCCTTTCTTCAACTATTAATTCATTCTATCAAACAGATAGAAATTTTCCCTTCCTTGATGCGTTTATTCATGAGGACTAACCATAATCTATAGTGAAAAGCTACCGTTTATAATAAAAAGAGAAAGAAAGACCCATTCACGGATGCAAGGGCATGAAAGATAAAAGAGATTAATCAAACATAAGAGAAAAGGATTAACCAGTGTATGATACTGAGTCTACCTTGTTGTAAAAAAAACCACAATGTTTTCCTCCCTAAACATAACAATAAAAAATAAAAGGACAAATAAAATAAAATAAACTGATCTCTATAGGCATTGTTCATGAAAAGATAATAATTAAAGAATAGATATAAAAATGAAAAACTGATTATTCAACAGTGATAGAAGAAACATCTTGAACTTACATTGAACGATAAAGAAAAACAATTTTTTATGTATAGAATCACACAACTAACAAGAAATGTTAAGAAAAATATATAAAAAAATTGAGTTCATCTGATAATAATTATATTGTCTTTGCTAAATTCATAATAAAGATTTTCTTCATTTTATTTACTTAATTTTCAGTGAACAAGTAACTGCTATAAAAACTGCTATACTGCTATACTATACTGCTATACTAGATAGATATTATACACTTCACAACGCTTCCATAGAAAAAAAAAACGAAATAAAATGATAATTACGATTAGGAAATATGATAAGGATTTAGCAGAAACAAAATCGTCTACTTATCAATCATATCCAATTCCGTAAAAATAAATCAGTCTTAATAATACATTTCCTGCGATAGTATTATTTTTAAACTTTTCTCTGTAATCACATTACAAGAAGCTTAAATTCTCTGCATTACATTCATACTTAAGAGTTACTATATTCCTTCATCAATGTAGTCACCGATCCAGTAAGTAGATTGGACCATAGAAATAAACGGAAAAGGCAAATACATATTCCCATAAAAGCCTATACATAATACGTTAGTGGAAAAAAAATGTCTTTTTAATTTTTTATATATATTTATACATGTGAGGAAAAAATAAAACCAAATCATATAAAGGACATAAAATGATATATGTGACATTATAAGTCGTTATTAACCACTTTTGGTTTGATTAGATTCAACTATTTCTTTAAGATGAATTTCACTCAGCACACGCTTCCTTCTGTCCCCCTCCCTCACTCTTATGTGGATACTGGTTCCTGAGAGCCAAGCTGCCGCAATCTCGCCTTTTTTCACAGCAGCCTTGGCGTGGTAGAGCGTGGCTTTATTTTCAGGTGTTAAATGAGAGTTTATACCAAGGGATACTTGAAAAACATTTATTCTTACTGTTTTCAAGTCTCCCTTGAGTTGAGGAAACCTCAAGGTAGACTCATAAATACGGGTCTCATGTTGCAAGTGGAATGAACTAGTTGAAGCGGCAAGTGGAAAGGAAACTTGAATCACTGTAGACATAATTAATGCTTTTCCATTTTGAAAATGAATAAACCATAAATTCTATTGCATAAGTGACAGAGAAAAAGTCAGACCAGACTGAGAACAAAGGTTAGATTGAAATATTGAGCTAATATACTCGAGGAAAATCACCATTGCAAAATCAAACATATGATGTAGAATGGTGGTATTCACGCTAATCCAATCTGTCATACATCATTTCTCAGCATGTGTTTGATTCTGCGATGGTGGTTATCAACTAGTATTGGATCCTCCACTGTGCAAGCATCCTAAATCAATGACATTTCAACCTTCTAGGCCCGTATTTATGAACGAGACTTACGTTGATCTAAGCATGACTTATCTAAGATTGACTTGGAAAGGCTCTATTACATTGAACGTGGTCACAAGCTAGCCTGAAATTGTGTTGTATTATCAGGCACTAATAAACATATAATAACACACATGAAAAGATAAAGATACTGCACTACAGGTAAATTCGCAGTTACTGTAACATAATTATTATCACACCAATATCTTTTAAATTATTTTCTGTTTTTGGATTAAAAAAAAAAAACATTTCATGCAGTGTAGTGAGTGCTAACTGCCAGCAGACCAAAGAACTTCATTTATTCTATTTTGTAGAAAGAGAATTCTATCCTAGTGCCAAAAAAATGTATAGGTTAAAATTCGATTTATATAAAATAAGTAGAAATAATTTCAATAAGTCAAATATACAGTGAATTACATTGCAATGGTGCAAAAATCGAATATGATGATTTCATTTTATTATTATGAGCTGATGATATACTAAAAAATGAAATCAAAATATGATGCAACACAACAATCTAAGAACGGCTTCAAGTCAGCTCTGCACCTAGCTTGGCTAAGAGACACCAAGATAAGCACGACTTGACTATTAAGTAAGGTTCATAAATACGAACTTTAGTTCAAGCATGACTTATACTGGGTGAGTTTACGAGCTGAAAAGTGAGGTTATAAGCCGACCCAGTTGTCCTGGCAACATTTACGCAGTGTAAATTAGAGTTGTTTAATGTAAATTATTAATGTTAAATTATTTATCAGGAGTCAGATCTTTGTTGTGGGAGCTGGGTTGGCTTTTAGTGCTAAAGCTGCTCGCTGGCTTGAACCTGTTAGTGTAAGTTGACTTACTGCTGCTAAGTTTGACTTATCCAAGTCACGTTCATAAATATGGGCCCTAATGTCCTATGAAATAAAAAAACCGATTCAAGCACGTATTTCTCTTAAAATTTAATCAATATTTTTTATTAACTTTTAAAAATGCTTGGTAGATGGGTTGATTGTAATTGGTAGAATTAACAATTTACGTCAACTGATGACGAAGAAGTGCTATCTAAAATGACAAACTATGAGCCATTTTTTTATATTTAAGAAGAGGTCAAGTGTAAGTCAATACAACTTATAAACTTCGTTCTTTATACAAACTACCAATTTATTACTTCCTTTGTATGAATTGAATGAAAATGATAGACATCAAACGCTTTGATGTTTAATTGGACGTTTAATTGTATTATGGATGTGCAGTACAGAAGATAGCTTCTTGATGTGACAATTTTAGATAATGATGATTGTGGCATAATAAAACAGTAACTTACTAATCTAATATGTTAA
The DNA here is from genome assembly GCA_948455865.1 of Conomelus anceps. Lineage (NCBI taxonomy): Eukaryota > Metazoa > Arthropoda > Insecta > Hemiptera > Delphacidae > Conomelus > Conomelus anceps. The sequence continues at coordinate 20,964,569 of OX418216.1, forward strand.
TGTACGATACTCACGTTTTAAATGACCTAGACAAAATTGATATTTTTTTTCTGAAATGCTAATAGCCTGCTAGATAAATTATTGTTCCAACTATTACACGAGTCTTACAATTTTTATACAATCTTATCTCTTGCTCTTGAAATTCTCACTCACACAAACACACACTCGATTAATCTCAAATTATTTTCTAGAGGATTCAATTAATATTATTATCAATGAAAAATCCAATTACATCGTCTAGCAGTATTATCACTAGTACTTGAAAGATTATTACTTCTCGGGAAAAACTCAACACCTTTTTTCGGATGAAAGTTGCTGTGAAAGTTCATGGCAATGCACTTTATTCAAGGTCAGGTTCTTCTAATATTCTGCATAATCACTCTAATGCGTATAAATGCATCACACTCAACTCAGCACTACAATTTAAAATTCACGCTTGAACTTAGAAAGAAAAAGAGCAATAACTTTCTAGACGTAACAAATGAAAAAAACTTTTTATTCAGAATTCACGCCATGTCTGACAAGGAACTACATCAGTAGGAAAAAATCATGACACAAGTAAATCAACAAATACATTATTTTTCCGAAATTTATTTCTGGAGCAGTAAATTGTCTGGATGGGTGACCGGCAGCTATAACATGAAGTTATTAATGGACCAGACAGGACATTATTGAGATAGTGCCGTTGTCCATCCGTAAATGAAAGAAAGATTCTTGACTTTTTTTATTGCTGATGATGCCCACATGAGTCCGAGACTTGTGCGTGGGTAATGAGGTGAATGATTACACATAAATGCCTGACGGTGGAGCGGGATTCGAACCCACGACCACTTAAACGACAGCAAGCTGAAGTAGCAACGCCCCAAACAACTGCGCCAAGCGGCCCGCCTGATTGAAAGATTTGTTATATAGCTTTCTCTAATGTCGGGCTTCTCAGTCATTCAGTTAATCGTTCAGTAGCTATTGATGCAAAAGCGACCGTAAGGCTTGTTTCACACATACCTGGCAGTCAGGTCACCGGTGTCG